>JARVZY010005703.1:0-28849 GCA_030686995.1 Artemisia argyi | reverse complement strand
GGCTTCATTTTCGTCCTTGCCCGATGTTAAATGACTAGACTACCCCTGTGTTTTTACTATTTGAATTTTCTATGATTTTTTATTCCTTTTTTAAGAAAAATTGAAGAGCAACTCCAGATCTGCTTTATGTTCATCATTTTCAAACACGCACGTTCATCATTTTCATAACATCACACCAATTCAAAAAAGCATATCCACACATGAAAAACCCAATCTGGATATGAGCCATATTCAACACACTAAATCAAACCTTAGAATACAACCACAAACAACACACAAGAAACCCAATAATCAATTAAAAAATATAAGTAAAACCCAACTGAAAAAACACAAACTACAAACCATCAACATATTCTTGAAAATTAACAAAACCTTTCACAAACCAATAAACTAATTTCGGATTTGTGGAGTATTTTCCGGCGATGTGGCGGGTGCGGTAGTGAGCACTTTTTCAGGCAAGATTTGGGGGGGGGGGGGGGGGGAGAGAGTGTCGTTGTTGAATTTTACGACAAATGTTTCCCTTTTGTGTGTTAGTTTTATATCATGGGTTTAGGACTTAAGGTTGTGTTGATTTAGTGGTATTGTCAACATGTTTAAACTTTTGTCTTTTAGATGATGATGAATTTTAAATTCTTGTGATGAAGGAAGATGATGAATATAGGTGGGAACATTATGTAATTAATTTAAGTTATTGATGAAGAAGATGATAGAATATAAGGGTAAAGATGATTGAGGATGATAAATAGTGTGTGTTTTGTGAGAATTTGGGTTAAAGGATTGGATTGGTGAATTTTGCTTCAAGAGGTAGAGCAGGAGTGTAATTTAGTAATTAAACATCGCCAAAGATGAAAATGAGCCTAAAGTTTCCTCATAAAGAGGCTGCCTACAATTTTTAGATCATAAGGACGAAACTTACAATCTTACCAAACCACGTGGACGATTTTTTCAATTTACTCTATAGAGCTAAATCTCTTTTTCTTCTAACACAATATAAAGCTAAAATCTAATGAGGTAACCATTCATTATAATTTTGAAGCTAAAGTTTTCGTTTGTAAGCTAAAACTATATGACATTGTTTCAATAAAACTAATTAAAGGCACCGTCAGATAAACTCAAATCGGGTAAAGCCTTTATTTTTCAAAAGATTGGCGTGATCACTTTAAAGTTTTTTGCACATAGCAGGAATTAAACTTAAGACCTCACGCAACCTACATTAATAGTCACAATTCCTTTTATCACTAGACCACCCCTCAGTGGTTTAAAAAAAATCTAACTAACTAAAGTTTATACTATAAGTTGTAAGTTAAGGTTTTTAATTTCATAAAAATGTTTGGCTAATTGTTTATAGTTTCGTATTATTGTAAAAGGATTTTAAAAGACACTAAATTAACTAGGGGTGTTTAGAGTCTGAGTAATACCCACAGGAATCGAAAAACGAAATTGAACCGAACCAATAAACCAAACTGAATTTGTATCTGAACCAAATTTATCAAAACCGAATCGAACCGAATTAGATATTCGATTTTTGATTCGGATATGATTTTGGAAAAATGTAAACGCACTGAACCAAAAGCCGAATTCATATAATACATATATTTTTCATATATTTATATACATGAAAATAACATTAAAAATTTTCCTAATATAAATTAAAAAACTTTTTAAGCTTGAAATGTTATGTTTTTTTTTCTAAAATCTATGTAATTAAAATTTTAAAATAATTACTTCGGGTCAACCCGAAAACCAAACCGAATTCAAATTCGGTTGAATCGAATTTGAATTTGGCTAGGTTCGGTTTTCGGTTTTACCCAAAAAAAATTAACCAAACCGAATAAACCGAACAACCCAATAACCGAACTGATAAACACCCATAAAATTAACTTCACGTATGTTAAAGCTTTGGCATGTTAATCAGTGATATTTTAAAACATATTTATGTAATTTGACTATTTAAAAGTTCAAATCATTTAGAAAATATCATTTCTGTTAGTTTGACCTTACTTGTAAAAAATTCAATAAAGTTATGCACTACACAAATTATAAGCTAGCATATTTTAAAACACAATCTTTGATATGCTTATCCTTAAAGACAATTTATGTATAGTTTAAGTGTTTAACTACGTGTTCTCAAGTTTTAAAACTAAGGAAAATAAAAATAATATGAAAAGGAAAAGAAATGAAAAAGTAATTATTGGAACATATGTTCTTGAGATAAATGAAAGGAAATGAAAGTAATCATAACCCATGTTCTTAAGTTAAAAGAAAAGAAAAATAGTTTGTTCAAATTACATGTATTACCTTTTATTATTATTGCCAAAACTTTTAAAGGGGCATATTGGTCTCTGAACAAAATATATTAATGATCCTTTTATTTTTACTCCAAAAAATGAGGTGCAGATCTTTTAAGAAAATTTCCTCTCATTTTCCTCTCCAATTCTCTTTCCTTTTTTTAAAATATACTCAAGAATACAAAAAACGTTATTTTTTTTTCTTTCCCCTCAAATTTTAACTCAAAAACACAGTGTAAGAGCATGTGAAGTGTATGGATTTGACATCACACATCAACCTGCACCGACCATGATGGGGTTTCCATTGTAGATGCGATATTTATTCCTCACTCAATGAACCATCTTTTGAGAAGAAAAAGTTGACAAACAGGTTCGCCGACCCAACCAATAGCTTGATCTTACTTTCTCCTAGATTCGACCCTTGCGACCATTTCTTGCCAATGGAGTAAACAAATCGAACGTTCTCCATTTTGCATTATTTTAGAAATAAATGTTATGTCTTAGTGCTTAATCATGTTATTTACCCATATGGTGTTGCTACATACTAATCGCTTGAAAGTGTGCGATAAGGTGGGTTCATTTCATAAATATGTTGATAACAAGTTTAAATGAAAGGGGCCAAACTGTAACGTATTTATTTTAGAGAGACAATTTATATTTTCATTTAAAATTCTTACTAATAATGCATACTACTACTAAATGTAAGGGTTAAAATGTACTTGTGACTAAAAATTTTGGAGGAAGGGTGGCATGACCTTTCTCAGTCCCACTAAGTTTTGTCCCTGATTGCAGGGATGAATAGACGGATGCGTATAGACATTGTACATAAAAAGCATTTGGACTATAAAATTGGTTTTATGATTACTTTGGGAAACTGATTAAGACTACCATCATTAGTCACCACAATACACACTCACTCACCTTTCACCTCAGCGTCACATCAGCTTTCTCTCTCAAACTTTTCACTCACAATCCCACTCGCCATTCACCTTTATTAATCACACTACCTTCACCTTTCAATTATATTGATGAGGCGAAAAGTGTACCGCTTTTAAGGGGTCATTTAAGCCCGAATTCGTGATTATTTGATCAATTATTGCTCTAAATCGTTCATTTTGTCATTTTAGGTACTTTTGAGGAGAAATCTGGAAAATGAAGCATTTTTTACGTTTTTGGAGCGTAAAAGTGAAGAAAACGGCAAAGTCTCAAATTACTTGCTGGAACAGTATCTGACGACGTCAAGCATTAACACATGACGGCGTCAAGAGTGATAAAAGAGGTGGAAGTGGATATTACAACGTGACGGCCTAGAAAATTTTCAATGTAATTGGCCTGACGGCGTCACCAAGGCCGTCAGGATCAAAATGCATGTGACGGCCCAGAGTAGATTTACACATGAAGGCATCAAGAATGGATCTAGGCAATACGAATTTCAACTTGGCGGCGAGTTGACGGCGTCAGAAGCCAATACATGACGCCGTCAGGATGCTTAGTCTATATATATTTTTCCAATTTTTCATTGTAAAGTGTGGAACAAGTTGTGGAATACTAAAACACAAACCCTAGGTCGAATTTCCTGCTTATTGAAGGGGTTTCAAACCCTTCTTTCATCCATGTTTTAATAAAGATAGTTCTCCAATAATCATTCAATATGTCTATGTATAGTTTGATTTTATCTTATACTTGTCTTTCTTTTAACATGTTAGGCTAGGTTTTTATTGTGTTTGCTTAGATGTAGTGAAACTTAGATATTAATTATTGGTTGATTGCTTGTTTATAATTGTTACGAATGATTGTATTCAATGTTAGGCTTAAGAAAACTGGCAGACTTCCATTGGTAACTTGCTTGAACGTCTTAAGAAACATGATCGGAGGTGTACTACGATTTTTGGTTGTATTTAATGCATAAGTGAATTCTAATGATCCCATGTTAGGAGCTTTTAGTCGGCTCGACATAGGAGTGAAGTAGGATCTTGTAGAGTTAGGGGATATTGTACACGGCCTTACGACTAGTATTAAGGAATATAACCCATCATCCATGCAATTGTAACAAGCTAATCAACCGGTAAAAGATATCTAGGGAGTAATGAAATCTAAGTAAACACAACTTTTCTCATTATTGTTCCCACCACATTAGTATATTAGTTTATTTTTCATTTCTTTTATTTTATTTTGATTGCATCTTTAGTTAATTGGGTTAGTTGACTAGCAACTAATTCCGCCCACTCCTTCAAAACCCGAGATTTTACTTGCTCTTATAAAATATAAAAAATACAAAAAGAATCATCCCTAACCTCTAGACCTAGTTTAGTAGGCTTTCTAATCCTATCGACACTATTCCTGAGTTGAACGATCAATCCTCCGGTACTTGTCACTATACTATACTACAACAATCAGGTACACTGCCTGGTGGGGGTTGTAAGCTTCTCAAGATCCCTTGAGAGATAAAACCTATTGCGAGGGCGCAATCACCCGTATCAAGTTTTTGGCGCCGCAGCCCGGGGAATAGTTATTTTCTAGGTTAGAATTTATCTTTATTAGGTCTACTTACTAGATTCCTTTCTAGTAAGATTTTTATTTTTATTTTTAGGTTTCTTTAGTCTATCTCATTTCTTTGTTCCTTTGTTCGTAACCATTACCATCCGACATCATGAAAGGTGGTAGTATCTTTGAACCCATCAACCCACCACTTCAAAACCACCCATAAAACCCACCACAACCAAACCAACCTCCTAGACCCCGAACTTTAGGAGAGTATTCCCGTCCTAGCCACCAAGGCTATCGGAACACCATTGAGCTCACTTAAGGAGCCAATGTGTCTCCCTTGCGATCCGACACCATCCGGTTGGTGCAAAGCGGATGTGCATTCCATGGACTTCGTTCCGAAGATCCTAATCAACATCTCAAGTATTTCCTAAAAATCGTAGATTCTATAGACCTTGATGTTGCAACTAGAGAGACGACCCGATTACGTCTATTCCAATTCTCTCTACGTGACCAAGCTAGTCAATGGCTTGAACATTTACCCGCGGGATCCATCACCTCTTGGGGTGATCTCACTTCTCGTTTCCTTGCTCAATTTTTCCCACCAGGGAGAACTAATAAGCTTAGAAATGATATCTTGATGTTCTAACAATGTCAAGGTGAAACTCTATATGAAGCATGGACTCGTTTCAAGGACTTACTCCAAAAAGTCCCTCATCATGGCATAGATCTTTGGCTCCAAGTCCAAATCTTCTATGACCATATCGATCTCTCCACAAGGCGAACCATTGACCAATCGGCCGGTGGCAAGCTTCGTAATCTAAGTGCGGAAGAATCATGGGAACTCATAGAAGATCTTGCTTTCTATGACAACGAAAGTTGGAATGATCCCCGTGATTTGAATAAAACGGTCAAGGCAATATCTTTGCCTTCGAAGTTTCTCATGAAATCCTACGAAACTCCTAAGCCTTCAAGCCAAGTGAACAAAATCACTTCTTCATGCGAATTATGTAGTGGTCCCCATGACACTCGTGATTGCATGGAACTCCCCGGACAAGCTTTTGCGGATTACGCATCCTCGCATTCCGACGAAGCGGGAGATAAGTGGTACACTTTCAAACCCGAGCCAAACCCTTACGGTGATTCATACAACCCTTCTTGGAAAAATCACCCGAACCTTAGGTGGAAGCAAAACCAAAACATATCCCAAAACAATTCTTCCAATCCACCTAATCGTTACCAACCAAACGTTCCACCCTCTAACCGTACTTTCATCAACAATCCTTCCAATAACTATGGTAGTACCAATAATCTTGAAGGATTGATGTCAAAGTAGCTCGCATGGCTAAGTTTGAATCCGAATTCAATCAACAGCAAACGGAGATGACCAATAAAATTGACAACTTGTTGAAAGCCCTCAACAACCGAATGCTAACTACACCTAGGAAGGACACTGGGAACACAAGTAGTGGTATCCAAATTAAGGACCCCTCATCATCCAAACACGTCCACTTTGTCAATGTTGTCACCATTAAGCCAATAGATAAGAATATAGAAGAAAGTGACAAGGATGAAGCTGGAATAGAAACTGGACCTAAGGATGAGATTAAGGAAGTTGAGGATGTTAAGGAAGAAAAGTTAGAGGAAGTAGAAAATGTAGAGGAATAGTTTGATAAGTTACCCACCAAGAAAGAATGGGAATACCATAAGGATCTATTCGATGATCCCGAGACACCATACGTCCTTGGTTCACCACTTATTAAAGCGGGTGATACCTCTAACATCAACATACCATGCAACATTGGCCATATGCATGTGTGGAAAGCTTACATCGATCTTATGTCTCCCATAAACATTATGACTAGGACCTATTATAATTGGGTAATGAAGAAGCAACTTGGATATAGGATGATGCCTAACACGGGTTGGATAAACAATTTTGTAGGAAGAGTGAAAGGATTACATCTCTTTGTTGGAAACTTCACTTATGTAAGCGACTTTGTGATTGTAGAGGATATTCATCCGGTAATAGATGGTTGCCTAAGTCAAGTAGTGTTCGGGAAGCCATTTGTTGAGGCCTCTAAGATGAATTATGACCCGTCCCTAGGGATAGTTAGATTCAAGGATGAGAACGATGAAATTGCTTACCAAATGCCCTATAAGATTGAACAATTCCGTCTTCTATCAAACCTTGAAAAGGAACACAAGCAAGCGGTTTACTATAGGAATGATGAGGATAGACGTAGAGAGTATACTATGTCATGAGTGGAATATTTGGTTTCGACAAGGAATGTTTGCAACTAGGTCCGGAATACAAAACTAAGATTGAAGATGATCTAGAGACTGTGACCAATGATGAGGTCACGTAGTAGCCCATGACCTTGAGTCTAGCTACAAGACTCGTTAAATAAAGAAAAGCGTTTCTTGGGAGGCAACCCAAGTTTTACTTGTTTCATAGTTTGTTAGTTTATGATTAGCTTAAGTCGAGTCGAGTCTTGGTTTAGCAACGCCATATTGTACGTGTAATTAACCAAGATGATTAACTCGCCACCAGTAAATATTGCCTTTATCCAACAAAACCGTGTTTTCCATATCCCTACACATAACGTTATAACCCTTTAAAAGACCTCTTTGATAGTTTATCCTAGGTGCTTTACGCAAGTGGTGGAGGTTTGATTATTTCCCAAGCCTATGGTAATCTATTTGCTATGACAGGTAGTGAGAGATGTTTCTCATTTCCTTATTGTGATATATACTTTATTACACTCGAGAGATATGAGTATCTAAACACTATTTGTGAGGTGCTAGTGTATGACCTCCGTGCTTGTTTATGGTTTTTAGTGGAACGATTATTTGTTGTAATTACTTTTATATTAATGTTAAATGACCCCTAACTTTTATTTTGATTAGAATAAAAGCGCATTTGCTTGAGGACAAACAAATCTCAAGTGTAAGGGTATTTGATGAGGCGAAAAGTGTACCGCTTTTAAGGGGTCATTTAAGCCCGAATTCGTGATTATTTGATCTATTATTGCCCTAAATCGTTCCTTTTGTCATTTTAGGTACTTTTGAGGAGAAATCTGGAAAATGAAGCATTTTGGACGTTTTTGGAGCGTAAAAGTGAATAAAACGGCAAAGTCTCAAATTCCTTGCTGGGAACAGTACCTGACGACGTCAAGCATTAACACATGACGGCGTCAAGAGTGATAAAAGAGGTGGAAGTGGATATTACAACGTGACGGCCCAGAACATTTTCAATGTAATTGGCCTGACGGCGTCACCAAGGCCGTCAGGGTAAAAATGCATGTGACGGCCCATAGTAGATTTACACGTGAAGGCGTCAAGACTGGATCTAGGCAATACGAATTTCAACTTGGCGGCGAGTTGACGGCGTCAGAAGCCAATACATGACGCCATCAGGATGCTTAGTCTATATATATTTTTCCAATTTTTCATTGTAAAGTGTAGAACAAGTTGTGGAATACTAAAACACAAACCCTAGGTCGAACTTCCTGCTTATTGAAGGGGTTTCAAACCCTTCTTTCTTCCATGTTTTAATAAAGATAAGTTCTCCAATAATCATTCAATATGTCTATGTATTGTTTGATTCTATCTTATGCTTGTCTTTCTTTTAACATGTTAGGCTAGGTTTTTATTGTGTTTGCTTAGATGTAGTGAAACCTAGATATTGATTATTGGTTGATTGTTTGTTTATAATTGTTACGGATGATTGTATTTGATGTTATGCTTAAGAAAACTGGCAGACTTCCATTGGTAACTTGCTTGAACGTCTTAAGAAACATGATCGGAGGTGCACTACGATTTTTGGTTGTATTTAATGCAGAAGTGAATTATAATGATCCCATGTTAGGAGCTTTTAGTCGGCTCGACATAGGAGTGAAGTAGGATCTTATAGAGTTAAGGAATATTGTACACGGTCCTACGAATAGTATTAAGGAATACTACCTCCGTCCCATAAAAACTGGCCAGTTTGACTTTTCAAAGTCAAACTGGTTGAACTTTGACCTTATTTATTTTTGTGGTTATTATATACTACTTGATGCAAAATATATGAATAGATTGAGTTTTAAGTGTATTTTTCATTGGTATAATTTTTCATCAAGTATTATATAACACATAAAAAATATTTAAGGTCAAAGTTGAGCCAGTTTGACTCTGAAAAGTCAAACTGGACAGTTTTTATGGGACGGAGGGAGTATAACCCGTCATCAATGCAATTGTAACAAGCTAATCAACCGGTAAAAGATATCTAGGGAGTAATGCAATCTAAGTAAACACAAATTTTCTCATTATTGTTCCCACCACATTAGTACATTAGTTTAATTTTTATTTATTTTATTTTATTTTGATTGCATCTTTAGTTAATTGGGTTAGTTGACTAGCAACTAATTCCGCCTACTGCTTCAAAACCCGAGATTTTACTTGCTTTCATAAAATATAAAAAATACAAAAAGAATTATCTCTCACCTCTAGACCTAGTTTAGTAGGCTTTCTAATCCTAGCGACACTATTTCTGAGTTGAACGATCAATCCACCGGTACTTGTCACTATACTATACTACAACGATCAGGTACACTACCTGGTGGGGGTTGTAAGATTCTCAAGATCCCTTGAGAGGTAAAACCTGTTGCGAGGGCGCAATCCCCCACTTTATACAAATATATCTCACTAAATACCCTACACACTCACAAATTAAATAAATAATATAAAGTTGCACGGAAACCAAGTTGTGAATCACTCACCATTGTGAGGCTTTTTTTTTGTCCATTCACCGGTGAGTGAGCTTACCCACATCAATGCTAACTCGTGAGTTTCATACTCACTACAAACTCACTCACCTTTATTTCTTATGGATACGGGTAGTCTAACTAGAGCACATGTTTACGAGTAATGTGTGCATATGTGCATTGTTTCTCATTATCCTTAAAAAAAATAAAATAAAATAAAATAAAAAAACTTGTTAAATCTTAACTTTCTCATTATAATATATTCATTGTTCAAAAATGGTTCTTGATGCAAGACCAAAGCAGAAGTAATGTGTGATCAAAACAAACTTTTCTCCAGGTATCAATCTTAAGATGGACTTAACAAACAAATGAACACAAAAAGGAACATGAAATTTGGTATGTGAAAATGCTACATGGGTGCGGTGGATTTGTTTGATAATTTGAGGTCGACACACCACTTCATGATCTAAGGCTGGATGCAGTAAGGAGAGTCAATCCTTCTCATTTTCTCTGCCAAGTCAGCTTTCTTTCTCAAGCGACTTTCAGGCGATTGGGTGTCCCAGTAAGGGGGAGCTACACTACAAAAAAACATACCCTACAAAAATACATTTAAAAAAAAAAAAAAAAAAAAAGGGTGATCTCGATCGCATTGACGACTCCACAAAATAGGGGGGATTGATTTTGTCCCACATTAAGAGGATCGATTAGTGATCGATCTTTCCATTCGATCGTGTGCCTTTACTGCATGCAGCTTAAATAAGTAACATTAGCAAGAAAATAAAATAACATAAACCTAAATAATTTTTCGCAAAAGTGTTTTCAAAGTTATTTACCAAGTCCTCCGAGAGCTCTTTAAAGTTATACACGGGCATGAAAATGTTGATGCAAAGATTAAAGGAATCTGAAGCAATAAAATTTACAAAAATGATAGATGGGCCTAATAAATAGGCCTAAAAATAAACCTAATGCATTAATTACTTTTATATTTGAACAAATTTACATGGCATTAATGCATTAGGTATTAAAATTTAATAATGAAACAGGGTGTAATGTATCGTCATGAATTAATCCAAAACTGAAAAATAAAAATAAATATATTATTATTATTCAGAAAGGAGTGGGTGCACAATTTGTATCCAGACTCTCATCCAACTTTATATAAGCTTATTATTATTATTAAAAAAAATAAAAATAATAATAAGAATAAAAAATATAGTGATAGGGAAAGGTTATATGTATCCAAAACATACTAGTAGCACCCCCTCTATTTGTTGTTGTTGTTGTTGTTGTTTATATCAAAAAAATATAAAACTGAAAGTACGAATATAAAAAATAAATGTTAATAAGTCAAAAGCTTAAAAATGACAGAAAATACAAAACAAAAACTGATAAAAAATTTTGTTTACTATAAACAAGAGAATTATTCTAAAAAAAATAAAAATTTCATGTATATTTTTAAAATTTTCAAAATTTTCATTTTTACTAGTTTTTTATATATAAAGTACAATACATTTAATGTATCAAAAAGATATATATAAAATTTTTAAATTTTGCAAGGATATTAATAAAATTGACAAAAAAAATAAAAACATATAAAATGTCTTCATTTCGTCGAAGGAAAAAGAATTTTGATGTGACTTGGTGGCCAAGGATTAAACACAATCACAAGTCAATGTAAAAGTCTTTGGATTACATTCTTTTTTCAAACGAATAATCTTTGGATTACATCACCACGTACATTCATTTGTTTTTATCTCACTAAAAACATATTTTAGTGCTTCAAAGTTTTCAAAGTATATATCTTATCTTATATATATAAAGCTTAAGTAGCCTTATAAATATAAATGGGTCATAATAAATGTTTCAAGAATTTATTCTATCATATGAAGCCTTCAACATTGATTCTAAGCAACTCAAACATCTTAATTAGTTTGTGTACATTGATTTCAAGCAACTCAAACGTCTCAATTAATAGTGGTTAGTCTTTTTACCTTCCCGTCCATGAGTTACAAATATTTTATCAACTATATAATGTGTCAAAAATCACACATAACAACACCACAACTTCCTCAAGACCGTGTGCACATTGGGCTACAACTTATTATGGTGGTAAAGTAAACACCATATCGTCTTACTTATTTAGCATATTGATTTATATTGTTTTATGTAAATTTCACATGTGTTTTGTGTGTGTGACAATATAGGACATAAAGATGGTGCTTAGGAGGTTTGGTAGTAACATTATCTTCTCTAATAGTTTAAGAGATCCTACACATCGTTGTCTTATCAATTAAGTGGAACATGCACCAACATTTTCAATTTGATCGAAAATGCAATATTATTGATTAATTGTATTTAAGTTACTAACGATCAACTATATCTAATTGTTTTTTGGAGCGCGTCAAGAAGCATTAAAGAAAGAGATCGAAAAGTCACAAAAATTATATCAAGAACAAAACATGCAAAAGGCCAATGAGCAACAACGACAAATATAACAACAACAAGAACAACAACAACAACAACAACAACAACAAAAAGAACAACGGCACGACCACCGGTGGAATGAATACTTAGCATTCATATTAATAGTATGTTACAAATTAAACATGCAATATTTTACTTCATGTAATACCGATAAACTGGTTAATACTATTGATTCGTTAGCAAGTAAGTTTATTGAAAATAATGTGACGAACATTCAATTTTTAGTCAATAATTATTACTACACTTTGTTGGTGCATTTTAATATTTTTGCTCTTAATGTAGTCTTTTGTCTTGCGGTGTTTTACACTTTCTTAATTAAACGTCTTTGAATATTGCGTGACTTTGATATTTGATATGACTGTGTAAATTATGTCGATGTTACATATTGAAAATGGGGTAGTATATAATAAAAATATCTTCACACTATCATCTTAACAATGAGAATCTTCTAAATCGAAGAAGTATATAAATGAGAAAAAAATTGTATTTAGTTAAATGTCGGGTCTATTGATTGATTGAAGCGGGTTTATGATATACAATCACAACTTAGATATACAATGACGAAAATATGTGCCGAATTAGTTTTATATCAAAATATAAAGATGTTACAATTTTAAGAATAAATACAAAATCTAAACTTTATAAATAACTACTAATATGTCATAAAAAATTTTAATATAATGTTGCAATCTTGAGAATATATAAAAAATATAAACTTTATAAATAACTACTAATATGTCATAAAAAGTTTAAATATAAAATTTACCGATCAACTAAGACCATACTTACAAAAGTCTAATAACGAAAAAAATTACTGCACATTACACTATGAATAATTAGATAGAGCCCGTGTGCAACGCACGGGTCTGAATTACTCGTATTATATAAAGCTTAAGTAGCCTTATAAATGTAAAGGGGTCATAATAAATGTTATAAGAATTGATTTTATCATATGAAGCCTTTAACATTGATTCTAAGCAACTCAAACATCTCAATTAGTATGTGTACATTGATTTCAAGCAACTCAAACATCTCAATTAATAGTGGTTAGTATTTTTACCTTCTCGTCCATGAGTTACAAATATTTTATCAACTATATAATGTGTCAAAAATCACACACAACAAACCACAACTTCCTACACACCGCGTGCACATTGGGCTACAACTTATTATGGTAGTAAAATAAGCATCATATCGTCTTACTTATTTAGCATATTGATTTATATTGTTTTATGTAAATTTCACGTGTGTTTTGTGTGTGTAACAATGTAGGACATAAAGATGGTACTTAGGAGGTTTGGTAGTAACATCATCTTCTCTAACGGTTTAAGAGATCCTACACATCGTTGTCTTATCTATTAAGTGGAACATGCACGAACATTTTAATTTGATCGAAAATGCAATATATTGATTAATTGTATTTAAGTTACTAACGATCAACTATATCTAATTGTTTTTTTCAGCGCGTCAAGAAGCATTAAAGAAATAGATCGAGACGTCAAATTTTTTTTATCAAGAACAAAACATGCAAAAGGCCAATGAACAACAACGACAAAGACAACAACAACAAGAACAACGTCACGACCACCGGTGGAATGAATAGTTAACATTTATATTAATAGTACATTACAAATCAAACATGCAATATCTTCATGTAATACCGATAAACAAGCTAATACTATTGATTCGTTAGCAAGTAAGTTTATTGAAAATAATGTGACGAGCATTCAAGTTTTAGTCAATAATTATTACTACACTTTGTTGGTGCGTTTTAATAGTTTTGCTCTTAATGTACTTTTTTGTCTTGCGGTGTGTTAATGTCACTTTCTTAATTAAATGTCTTGGAATATTGCGTGACTTTGATATTTGATATGACTGTGTAAATTATGTCGATGTTACATATTGAAAATGGGGTAGTATATAATAAAAATATCTTCACACTATAATCTTAACAATGAGAATCTTCTAAATCGAAGAAGTATATAAAGGAGAAGAAAATTGTGTTTAGTTAAATGTCGAGTCTATTGATTGATTGGAGCGGGTTTATGATTCGGACTTGGGTCATTGGATCTGATTTTTTATTATACGAGTCATAATTTATACTCTTGAATATACCAATTACTTTAATGTTTTATGTTTTCATAGTTTTGTTTAAAAGTAAATTTGTTTTATAGTTTGCTTTTAATAATGTCATTTATTTGAACAACGAAGTTCGTCTTTCACAAAAAATGAGAGTTTCAAACATGAACCGAAAATTAGTCCCGAACATTACGAAAAAAACAATTAGATCCAACATGTGTGCATTGCTTGGGTCCTGAGGCATTCCAAACCTGTGTGCATCGCACGGGGATGAATATAAAAGGTCTCCAACATTAATGTCATCGCTTCATATTTAAAATGATTTATGTAACTTATACATATTAAAAAATTACATGTGAAGAGACTCTTTTCAATGCAACATCTTGAAAAAAGTCTCTTCACATATACTCTTTTAATGTCAATAAACTATTGTTGTATATTTGGGCCTCACCATCATACTAACAACCCGACAGTTTACACAATCATTTTCGCACAGGTCCTGAGGCAGCCAAGTTATTTATGACGAAAATTAGTGGCAAACATAGTTTTTGACTCGATCTCAATTGAAACTGACAGAAATAAAGGCACCAACATTTTTCATGTCATGCTAACAAAAGTTGTGGTAACATCACAACTTAGAAACTTATTGACCAACAAAAGTTGTGGTAACATCACAACTTAGGAACTAACTGTAATAAACTATTTTAAATGTGTGTCATGCTTAGAAAAGGTGTGATACCATCACAATTTAGATATATAATGATGAAAATAAGTGCCGAAGCTTACATGTCAGTAAACTATTTTAAATGTGTGTCATGCTTAGAAAATGTGTGATACAATCACAACTTAGATATATAATGACGAAAATATGTGCCGAAGATTACATATTAGCTTTATATCAAAATAAAGGGATGTTACAAATTTGAGAATAAATACAAAATCTAAACTTTATAAATAACTACTAATATGTCATAAAAAGTTTAAATATAATGTTACAATCTTGAGAATAAATACAAAATATAAACTTTATAATTAACTACTAATATGTCATAAAAAGTTTAAATATAAAATTTTTCGATCAACTAAGGTCATACTTACAAAGTCTAATAACGAGAAAAATTACTGCACATTACACTATGATCAATTAGATAAAGCCCGTGTGCAACGCACATGTCTGAATTACTCGTATATCTTAAAGGCCTATTTTAAAATAATAATTATGGTAGACGGTGTTTAATAGCAAAAATTGAGTAAGATGCACATGAAATTGATTCGGTGTGAATAAAAATTAAAACGAGAAAGAATTTTAGCCGGCTATTTCAATTGAAAAGGAGAAATGTAAAAGATGACACATCTATTTTTTATAAGTGCATATGAACGTGCGATTATGGTTCTTTTTTATTTTAATTTTATTTATTATATGATCATAACTCATTATATACTTTGAATACGCGATTCATCTATGAAGTTGTATTTAAGATGTTTCATTCTTTTTATGTATCTCACATTTGGCTTATTAGACTTCAAAAATCATTTTCTTTTTGTCAGAATAGCATTCTACAAAGTTAAACGATAGTGATACATTACATGTTTGGAAAACAAAATATGAGTATATGAAAATTTTTTATAGATGCAACTTTTACCATAAAACTCATCAATCAATTTTAGCCACTTATTTTTTTTTATCAAAATAAAAAATAAACTTTCACACTTTTTTTTAAAACTTAAATATCTCGCAAACCGTAAATCGTCAAGCTACAAAAAAAATATCATCTTTACGAGAATTAAATCATCGTTCTATAGATATGCATTGTTATATACTTTCGACGATTTTTTTTTTTTTTTTTTTTTTTTTTTTTTTTTTTAAATTTCCTCCCAGAAAAATCATATATGATTTGTAAAAATCATATATGATTCGTTAAAATCAAATCATATATGATTCTTACGAATCATATATGATTTTATCATATATGATTTGATTTTAACGAATCATATATGATTTTTACAAATCATATATGATTTTTCTGGGAGGAAATTTAAAAAAAAAGTTCGTCGAAAGTATATAACAATGCATATCTATAGAAAGATGATTTAATTCTCGTCGCGATGATATTTTTTTTGTAGCTTGACGATTTACCGTTTGCAAGATATTTTGTTTTTAAAAAAAAGATGGAAAATAAAAATGGGTGCCTATGATTGATTCATTGGTTCTATGTCAAATATGAGATCTATATTGATCTCATCTCATGAATGCATGATGTTGTCACAATTTGCCTTCACAAGACGATTGCGTTGGTGATGTAACTTAACTTTTATGTACATGGGCATAGTTGTCCCAAAGTGACACACTTAAAAGTAATAGTGTTCTCATCCAACCTACACAACAAAGAGATGTATAAGTCTCACAAGCACCGTTCACGACACCACAAGGGTGGAGGCCGAGCTAGAAAATTCTCATGCGACAAACTTCGATAATTAAAAAAAAAAAGAACTATAAATCTTGTTGCTAGGAAGTCAATTAAAAATAATAATAATACTAATAATAATAATAATAATAATAATAATAATAATAATAATAATAATAATAATAGAAACGGTTTTCTCTCTTTTGTAGGGGCGATTGTTTTGACGATCGTTCTTGTGGGATGCATGGTTGATGATCGTTTCTTTATGGGATCATCTTGATCTCGTTCAATTGTTCCTCGTTCAACACCCTCTGTTGAAAAATCGCAGGTTTTATTTATCTTTCACTTAGGGTTTCGTTTTTTATCACAAGTTTTTTTTAGGGTTTCGTTTCTATCCTTCCTTTAGGGTTTCGTTTTGAAACCATCTCTGGTTCCTGGGTTTGCTGTTGTGGTTTGATCTTCAAAAACATTAGTGGATCCTCGTAACCCCTGGATTGTGGTAGTTTGTTTGTGGTTCCTGGTCTGATACAGTACGTTGTTGGCTGTAGTAGTTGGTTTGTCGTGGTGGTTTGTTAAGGCTGTTTTGGTTATCATTACATCGCTCGGGATACAGTTTGTAGTTCCTGGGGTTAAATACAGTACGTAGCCTGCTGTTATAGTGGGTTTGTCGTGGTGGTTTAAGGTTGTTTGGTTATCATAGCATCGCTTGGAATACAAATCACTAGGCTGGTCATAGCATCGCTTGGAATACAATAGTGCATGGTCATACAGTTTGTTTGCAACTTTTTCCATTGACCTAGGTTTCTGCTACGCTACAGTACTGCTACAACTACAGGGTTTCTGCTACTTTTTTGCTACTGTTCTTGTTGTGTTGGTTTATACGGTTTATTTCCTATGCCTATTGTGAGATTTCACTGCCCTTTCGCGGGTCTTAGTGGGTGTCATGATGGGGGTGGAAACGGGCTTACTAAGACTTATTTGATCACACATCTTCGTGATCGACACTTCAATGGGGAAGCGCAAGCTATCACTAGACATTCTCTTGTGTCGGATTTGGTCATTTTTGAAAGGGCGGAGGTTACTCTTAAGCGTATGGGATTGTGGTTATGTGGTGGTTGTTTCAAAACGCATACTTTCCGGGCTAAGTGTCGACATGGTGGGGGGTCTGATTTTGTGTCACCCCCTGATTGTGGTGATGGTGTGGTTCAGTTCGTGTTGCATGATCTCACCAAACCTTATGCCCCTTCTCATGTTGCTCCTGTTGAGGATTTGGTTTTTGATGAGTTTGGTGGTTTTGATTTACATCTCCTTGATACTCTACTTTCTAAGGGGTTGCGTACTGTCAAATCCATTCCTCCTAAATGTCGTTTGGGGTTTTCTCGGGTTTTGAAAGGAGCCCTTGATAAGGTGGTTTGTTCGCCTGATGGCATTTCTTGTTGGGTTGGTTTGTTAGTCTTGCCTCTTTGTTTGCTTAAAACCTTTTGCCCGAGGAGTAATCAAGAGTGTAGGTCTGTTACTAAACGTCAACGACAGGAAGAGTATATTGTTAATGCCATTTCATCTTGGGGCATACCTGGTGGTAGTTTACAAGTTGTGCGTGAGGTTTTAGCCGAACCCCCCCCCCCCCCCTTTTGTGGTCTAATATTGATGAGGAAAACCTGGACTTGGATGACCGTAATATCAAGCAGTGTAAGAGGAAGATTTGTGATGGCCATTATACTGCTGCTGTTAGAGTTCTTTCTTCTTTGGGTATTGCGGCTTATGATGATACTACTCTCGCGGATCTAAAAGCTAAACACCCTTTTCAATCTGCCCCCTTTTACCAGATATACATATTGATCATCATCACCTTTTGGCATCTCCTGCTATGGTTCTTGATATGATTAAGAGTTTCCCTCGTGGTACTTCTTGTGGAAGGGATGGTTTGCGTGCTCAACACCTTTTGGATTGTTTAGACGGTGTTGCTTTTGCCATCTCTGATGAGTTAGTCGCTTCTATCACCCAGGTGGTGAACCTTTTTCTTGAGGGTAAATGCCCAAGGGAGTTGGGAGAGTATGTTGCTAGTGCTCCTCTCACGCCTTTGGTTAAACCAGGAGGGGGGATCCGTCCTATCGCTGTTGGGACTGTTTGGAGGCGTTTAGTCTCCAAGGTTTGTGCTTTTATGATTGGCCATTCTTTGGATGGTTATTTTGACGGTTTTCAATTTGGTGTGGGTGTTTCGAAGGGTGGGGAGGCAATCCTTCATGCTGTGAATCGGTTGATTGAAGACCGTGGGGGTGATGTGGGTTTATCTATGTTATTGGTGGACTTTAAAAACGCTTTCAATATGGTGGATCGTGCGGTTATGTTACGAGAAGTTCGCCTTCGTGTTCCGGCTATTTCACGTTGGGTGGAATTCTGTTACTCCAGTCCTGCTAGATTATATTATGGTGAGCATACTTTATGGTCGCACCAAGGGGTGCAACAGGGTGATCCGCTTGGGCCTCTTCTTTTTGCTTTAATGTTACATCCTTGGTATGTAGGATTCGAGACTCCTTCACTCTTTCTCTTCAAGCTTGGTATCTTGATGATGGTACTATTATTGGGGATACTTTGGTTGTGGGGAAGGTTTTGGAGTTGATTATGATGGATGGACCTAGTTGTGGTTTACACCTCAATGTTGATAAAACTGAGGTCTTTTGGCCGAAGGAAGACCCAAGGAGCAGGTATGTTGGTGTTTTTCCCCCTAATATTTCTCGACCTTCGCATGGTGTTAAATTATTAGGGGGCCCCGCCAGTATGGATTTTGAGTTTAGTAGTAAGCTTGTTATGAAAAGGGTTGCTAAAACTATTGAGCTTATGGATGCTGTTGCTAAGCTTAATGATCCTCAGTGTGAGTTGTTGCTACTGCGTGCATGTGCCAGTATTTCCAAGTTGTATTTTTCTATGCGCACATGTCCTCCTCGGGTCTTTGAGAGTGTTCAGGTTTCTTTTGATGCAACATTTCGCTCTTCTTTGGAACGTATTGTCATTGCTTCTGGACCTGGGTTTGGTGATTGGCAATGGAGACTCGCCACCCTACATTTTGCTCTCGGGGTACTTGGTGTGTATTCTGTAGGTGATGTCTTGAACTATGCCTTCCTTGCTTATAGACTTCAATCTGCCAGCTTACAGACTAAGCTTCTCCGTAGTTCTGGTATTGTGTCTACTGGTCCCTCTTTTGATGATGCATTGTGTACTTTTAATGTGAATATGGATATTGACCTTATGAGTAACCCTAGTGAGATCGCTGCCCCCAAACTTATGAAGAAATTGGCAGATATACATTTCGCATGTGTTGCCCAAACGGTTGAATCCACTTTCCATTTATCCTCTAGACAGATGGCTTTATGGAACTCATTAAAAGAGGATTATACGTCAAATTGGCTTAGGGTAGCACCGATATCCGGATTGGGACAGACTATGAATGCTAGGACTTACCGACGTGTCTTGTGTTACCGGTTGGGTGTTCCTCTTTTTACTGTCAGATGCCATGTTCAGCTTGTTCTAAGGTTTTTCCTGGAGATATTTTTGGAGATCATGCTGTATTGTGCGCAGGCTTAGTTGGTATTAAACATCGGCACAATGTTGTGCGTGATGTTCTTGTTGATATATGTTCTCGGTCTGGAGTTTCAGTTCCTAAGGAGGTGGATATTGGGCTTCGTGAAGAGAGGGACAAAACCTTACGTCCGATCGATATGTTACTTTACTCTTGGGATGGTGGCCTTGATGTTTGTGTTGATCTTACAGGATCGTCACCTTTGACGCGTTCGTGTATGGTTGATTTTATGCCCGTTCGGGCGGTTATTGAAGCTGCACAACGTAAACGTGTCAAGTATGCAGCTAAATGCGCTGATATCGGATATGGGTTCCTCCCCTTTTCATTATCTTCTTTTGGAGAACTTGAAAAGGATGCAGTGACCTTATTAAAGCGCATTAGATGATTCTCTATGACCCAAGACATTGGAGCACGTGCTACTCCACATATTTTTAGTAGTATTGGTTTTGCTATAGCTAGAGCTGTGGGGGCTCAGTTGGTGTCTCGACTTCCCATTAATTTCTTGTAAAATCCTATTTGTTTTTCAATAAAGTGATGATTATAGTAAAAATAAAAATAAAAATAAAAATAAAATAATAATAATAATAATAATAATAATAATAATAATAATAATAATAATAATTCACCACATTTTTTTATAGGGGGTGAGGGTGCCTATCATGCCTTTTTCTATCTCTGCCTTTGCATAGCACAAAGGCTATAACTATACAATTGTAATAACTTAAAGCATGAATGATTGTGGGGTTCACCATCTTTCGATCTAACTATAAACAATTCATGAATTATGTCGATAAAAAATTATGACCATTGCCTCTCGATCTAGTCCGTCTTCCATGACCTCCTCAAAACACTTTTGATACAAAAAAGGTGTTCTAATATCTGAATCTTCTTGGTCACCCTCCTTAAAGCTTAATTAAAAGATGTATTACAAGTACACAGCTCAATTATCATTTAATGATCAAACCACTCAAATTACATCCACTTGGAATCAAGATGTTTAGTACTCCATCCGTCTCAAAATTATTGTCTATATTTTCAAGAATTTAGTAAGAGAATATTCTATTTGAGTGATTGAAAATTAAAGTGACCAAACTTTTATTAAATTATGTAATTCTTGTCTTATGACAATAATTTTGAAACGGATGTGTTGGATTTTATTTTTCAATGAGAATGTTTCCGAGCTATAGAGATACCATGTTGTATTTGCGCAATACCATATGACGAATCATGTTCATCAAGCCTAGTTATTTGATTAGAATGTGAGATCATTACAGTTCCACGAGGCATCACCATCCTTGACAAACAATCTTTTCATAATACAACAATCGACATAATTTAAAATGTCTCAGGATTCTTATATTGATGTTTATATAAAGTTTTGCCACATCTTTGGATCATTTAGTTTTTCCTAAAAGATATATACTTCAACATCGAAATTTCAATATAATCTATGTAAAAAACAACAATATATTTTAAGCGTTTTTATAAGAAAACGTGTAAACTAGTTAACAATATCAGTTGTTACCGTTTTTGCCAGTGTTTTGAAAACCGGTTCAGATTAGCCGGCTTAACACGTCAAACGAGAACAGGTTGGTTAGAACCGGCCAGTTGAACCAGAAAAAATCAAGAACCATTTGAAAAACCGTGGTTTCACATAGTAAAATAATACTCCCTCTGTCCCAAATTATAAGTCCACTTTCACTTTGCACAAATTTTAAGAAATTCTCACTAACTACTCAATTAACCACCAATCAAATATCATATCTCTCCACTAAAGTCTATTTTGATTGGTTGGAATTTAAAATGGACAAATATTTTGGGACAACCAAAAATAGCAATATGCAGGGGCGGAGGCAGAACATTTTTGTCGAGGGGGCAAAATATGATAATTTTTAGAAACTAGACTAAAAATTGGTCCGTTGGGGGGGGGGGGGGGGATTACAAAAATAGCAGAAAATTTTTGAAAATTTACACTACAATTTTTTTCAATAGGGGTCACGTGACCTCCCGGACCCCTTTTATCTCCGCCCATGACAATATGGACTTATAATTTGAGATGAATGGAGTATTTGGTAAGTTTTAAGGACCAAAAGATTAATTTTAAAACTTACCGAAAAGTAAAACTTGATTCCTAAGTTTAATAAAATTACCTTTTCTAGTACAAAACCAACTCCTATTAATATATTACCTTTTACCCCTAAAAAAAACTACTTTTAACTTCCCCAAAAGAATTACCGATTCACCACACGATTCTCACAAACCCTAAAACGGCCGTTTCAATCAATCTCTTGAATCACAAATTCAGGTATAACAATTTTTTAATTCTATTGTATGTTATGATTTTATCTCTTTCTTATTCACCTGTATGATTTTTTTTTTTGGATTATATCTTATTGATTTAGGTTTTACAGTAATTTTTTGTTTTTTTGTTATAAATTGTTCGTGATTTCATGTACTCGTTTTGTCGTACAATGTTTGTATTATCGTGCTGGTTAATATATTTTTTTTGGGGTAATTATGGTTTCGGACTTTTTGGCCGTCTAATTCACGTGGTTTGAAAACACCGCCACACAAAAGTTGGCGTGGCCACTTCAGGGTCACAAGTTTTTTTGCCACTAGGCGACCCTGAGTGGTTATCTATATTGTTTGTTTGTTTATATCTTAAGGGGGGGGGGGGGGGGGGGGGTGATTGTTTAAGCTTATATGTGGGGCCTATGACCCTATGTGATTTCGGCTTATATTTTGTAAGGTCAAATTTTCCGGCTTATTTTGAGACTTTTGGGCTTATATAAGAAAAAATTATATGTTTCGTCTATGTGGTTTACCCAAAATCACACTGGTCCTTATTTTAATTACACCAATATACCTAATTTTCGAACAAGTTGTATTGATGGTCCTTATTTTGGTGAATAGGGATCATCTGTGTTATGATCTATAGTTTTTTATTACACGGGGGTAGTCCCTATCGTTATTACGGACTATCAATGCAAATAGTTTGTAAATTAGGGATTATTTATGTACTTAAAATTGAATAGGGCCGACGAGTGTGATTTTGGGTAAACCATAGGGACAAAACATGTAATATTTCCAATATCAAACTTATATAAGCTTAAACAAACACCCCTTCATTGTGAATTATTTCGTATGTTAGTTACAGATTGTGTTCATGATCTTATCACTTACTTTGTATCCATATCGTTTGTTTGTTTACATCTTATTTTGTTGATTTAGGTTTACTGCGGTTTGCAATTCACTTTTGGAATTTGAACATGTCGAAGTTTTTTTATACACAGGTATGTGTTAGGTTCGGTGATAGATACAGATTGAATTGTTTTGATTGATTGTTCGGTTATGTTAATGTGTTTTTATGTTGTAATGTTATAGAATGAGACGGAGAGTGACACCGAGAGTGATCAGGAACAAGATGTTGCTATTGAAGCACAAGAGGAAAAACCAAAGAACCCATACGAAATTACTGACGATAGCGATAGTGATAGTTCGGAGGGGCCTAAGCGTCATGTTGTGTCTGCCAAGGATAAGCGGTTTGAGGAGTTGTCTGTTACTATTGATCAGATAAAGAATGCGATGAAGATTAATGATTGGGTTAGTTTGCAGGAGAATTTTGATAAGATGAATAGGCAGCTTGAGAAGGTTATGAGGGTTACGAAATCTGTTAAGTTGCCTAATAGCTATGTGAAGGCGTTGGTAATGTTGGAGGATTATTTGACTGAAACGATGGCGAATAAGGAGGCAAAGAAAAAGATGAGTACTAGTAATGCAAAGGCGTTGAATGCCATGAGACAGAAGTTAAAGAAGAATAACAAGCAGCATGAGGAGTTGATTAATGAGTGTAGGAAAGAGCCGAAAAAGTTTGAGGATCAACAAGAGGTGGAAGAGCCGTCTTCCGACGAGGATGAAAGTGAGGATGAGGATAGCTCAGAGGTTGATGAGCCGGAGTCGGATGATGAGGAGACTGACGTTGATGAGGAAAATGACAAGAACCAACCTGGTTGGGAGAAAATGATGAACAAGAAAGATAAGATAATGGAGAAGCAGTTTAAGGATCCGAGCCAGGTGACTTGGGATATAGTCAACAAGAAGTTTAAGGAGGTCGTTGCAGCTCGTGGTAGAAAGGGTACTGGTAGGCTTGAGCTCGTTGAGCAGCTTACGTTTTTAACTAGGGTTGCTAAGACTCCTGCTCAGAAGCTTGAGATTTTGTTTAGTGTCGTCTCTGCACAGTTTGATGTCAACCCTGGTCTCAGTGGTCACATGCCTATAAACGTGTGGAAGAAGTGTGTGCAGAATATGCTTGTTATTCTCGATATTCTTGAGCAGTATCCTAATATTCTGGTTGATGATACCGTGGAGCCTGATGAGAATGAGACCCAAAAAGGAATAGACTACAAGGATACCATACGTATATCGGGAAATCTCGCTGCTTTCCTTGAAAAGATTGACATCGAGTTCTTTAAGAGTCTGCAGTGCATTGATCCTCACACCCGTGAGTATGTAGAGAGGCTTCAAGACGAACCTTTGTTCTTTGTTCTTGCTCAAAATGTCCAGGCGTATCTCGAACGTGTTGGTGATCACAAGGCTGCTGCTAAGGTAGCATTGAAGCTTGTTGAGCTTGTTTATTACAAACCTCAGGAAGTGTATGGTGCTATGGGGAATTTAGCTGCCGAAGTTGCAGATGATGAAGAAGAATCAGGTACTGAATTTAAAGCTGGTCCACCCGCTTTTATAAGCACTCCCGTGATTGTGCCTAGAACACCCAGTTTCCCAGCAAGTAGCAGGGCACTGATGGACATGCTGGTCAATCTTATATACAAGAATGGGGATGAGCGGACCAAGGCCCGAGCAATGCTATGTGACATTTACAATCATGCAATAATGGATGAGTTTTCTACATCTCGTGACTTGTTGCTTATGAGTCACTTGCAGGACAGTGTTCAGCATATGGATATCTCAACACAGATACTCTTTAATAGGTCAATGGCTCAGCTTGGTTTATGTGCCTTTAGGGCGGGACTTATTTCTGAAGGACATGGCTGCCTTTCCGAGCTGTGTTCTGGTGGTAGGGTGAAAGAGCTTCTAGCACAAGGTGTATCTCAAAGTCGCTATCATGAAAGGACTCCAGAACAGGTATCTTATCTGTAATACATTATGTTTAGAATTTGTTGGTTTGGTTGTCACTTACCATCTTAGTTTAAGTTATTGGTCACTGCTGCTTATTACTGATTTAAAATTTCATTTAGAATGGTACTAGTTGCTTCACACACAAGAACAACGCTTAAAAGTAGGTTGGTAGTAAGCTCTGCCTATATGAATATATTTTGTTTTGGTACATTTACCAAATTATAGCGCGTTTTTAGCTTAGAACGATTAAGTTTGTTTATTACATAACACCTATCATCACCTTTCTGTTTTGTTATATCTAAGATCACTGTTGTAACAAAGCTTAATGCTATTTCAAGTAGATGTGGCTATTACGACCCATTTACGTATGAATGGGTTGATATTTGTTGTATTTTTATCTCAAGTGTGTCAAATAGGTCAACCTACCATGCCAACACTATTTTTGATATATATATTATTTATTTATTTATTATTATTATTATTATTATTATTATTATTTCTTCTGTAGGAACGCTTGGAAAGAAGAAGGCAGATGCCATACCACATGCACATCAACCTTCAACTTTTGGAGGCTGTACACCTGATATGTGCTATGCTGCTTGAGGTTCCTAATTTGGCTGCAAATAGCCACGATGCAAAGCGCAAAGTCGTAAGCAAGACACTAAGACGATTACTTGAAATAAATGACAGACAAATCCTCACCGGCCCTCCTGAAAATGTGAGAGACCATGTTATGGCAGCAACCCAAGCCCTTAGCAAGGGTGACTTCCAAAAATCCTTTGATGTCATCAACTCACTAGACGTCTGGAAGCTTCTTAAAAATCGTGAATCGATCCTAGAAATGCTTAAAAACAAAATCAAAGAAGAAGCTCTAAGGACTTATCTTCTCACCTATTCTTCATCATACTCGACACTAAAACTGGACCAGCTTTCAAACATGTTTGACCTTTCGGAAAGTCAAAGCCGATGTACTGTGAGCAAGATGATGTTTAGTGAAGAGCTTCACGCAAGCTGGGACCAACCTACAAACAGCATCGTTTTCCATGAAGTTGAACATTGTAGATTACAGAATCTGGCTTTCCAGTTAGCCGAAAAGCTCTCGGTTCTAGCAGAGAGCAACGAGCGGGCTGTAGAGGCAAGGTTTGGTGGTGGTGGGTTGGAGTCATTACCCACCAGGCGCCGGGAAGGTCAGGATTATGCATCAGTTGCTGGCGGCACAAAATGGCAAGACAACCAGTCTTACTCACAAGGAAGGCAGCAGTCGGGTTATGGCAACAATCGACCCTATGGTCCGGGTCAGGGTTATCAGAGGGACAGGACAAGTCAATCTAGAAGTGGTTATCAAACAAGGTATCAAGTTAGTGCAGGGGCAGGAACAGGGCGGAACTATGGTGGTTCGGCTGCCAGGGGAAGCCAGATGGATGGTTCTAACCATATGGTAAGTCTAAACAGGGCGGCTCGTGCTTACTGAAGTATGAGCAGGGTCCAAATTAGTTCTAATAAATTGCACATCCTGTTGAATGAATATGCTATTTGGGGTAAGACCCTTATTTAAACACCTTTGAATTTATGGATTGTGTTTAAAAAGACTTAAATCGTTAGATATGACTGCAAGTGATCTACGTATGGCTTAAGGCAGCAAGTATTTTTGCATTGTTCTTGGTTGTTTTTTTGTTGCTGTTGGTGGTAACATTTTTGGTCTTACCTTGGATCAATATATTTTGTTACCATTATAAGCATCTGATTTATAGGATACCCTCTTATGAAAAAATTCATTTATTTGTAGATACATACACATAATAAGCCTTTACCCTTATTCCGTCTATACAACCACACATCTGCTATCGATTGCAAATTTACACTGTTAACACATTAAGATTGATAAACTTGCCTTGCAAATGCGCGCCACACTTGGCGCAATTACCATCACTTTCAATCCCTCAGTACAATGAAACAGGGTGCTGGTGATCTTTAACCATTAAAATGCCTCCCAGTTTATATTTTTGAAAATGAGCAACACCTCTATCAAGATAGAAGGGGTTGTAAATTGTAAGCATTGACACACAACAAGCTGGATGCATGGACTGGACGCATTGATCACAATGATAGAACACGCCATTAGGATTAAACTACTCCTCGCAAACTTCACAAAAGTAATCACTGTTATAATTTTCAACTGGGAAGTACCTTAAGGTCATCGGATGCTTGTCACACTTGTGACTAACTGTATCAGGCAACAACAAAGCACACGCAATGCATGTAAAATTTACAACCAACAAATGTAAAAAAGTTGTTTCTTTGCATCGGACAAAAACAAACGGCACTCTTCCCAAGTTTCCGAATGTCTACGACTTCTAGTAAGTAGATGATTTGGATGAGAATTATGTGTGATATATACAGGTGTGACCCCACAATAAACATCAATTGTACGTGTGCGCCCCGAGGATGACGAGAATCTTGACGACAGTAACACTACTACAGAAAATTAGCTTTTGGTACGGTTTTTAAGGGCTTTTGGTACGGTTTTTGAACCGTACTAAATAAGGGCGTGTCAAAAAATAAAACATATTTTTTGGTACGGTTTTAAACCGTAGCAAAAAATGAGTTTTTGATACGGTTTCTTTTACAACCGTACCAAATACATTTAGCCAAAGTCAAATATATTTTGTTTTTTTTGGTACGGTTTTTTGATAAACCGCACTAAAATCTTTTGCTTTAACAAAAATATATCTGTGATTTTCTTTTTTTATTCAAAACCTTTATATCCAAATATTCAAAAACCAAACAGCACCCTTTTACCATAAACACAAACAATATCTAACAAGCTGAACAATTCATATATATACATCAACAAAGTATATAGTTATATACACAATACATTATAACTATATAAACAAGTGTATCTAGAGGAGCAACCACAATTCTAAAACACTAGTTTGCCGTCGTAAGTGCCACTTGGTTTATCTGAGTCTTTGATTTCCAATGCCCAAGCTTAGTCTCTTCTTCTCAAGCTTGCTCAAAAAGGTTCTCATCATGTCCTTTTGCTTGCTGGAGCTCGCCCGTGGACTTTTTCAACTACAAAACATCATATTTACCTATTCATTACAATGCACAAATAATAACTCATAACGATCTATTTCTACCCAATACAACCTCATAATATCAATTTTATGAAGTTGTATGGATGTAATCTACTTTAGCAATAAGATATAGTCCATTAAATTTTTAACAAATACATCATATTATGTTAAAATAATTTCAAAGGTAAAGTTATCTAATTGCTTAAAAATATTTAAAACTCAAGCACTTAGCTGAAATACATCTGAACACACGGAACAATAACATACAAATAATAAAAGCTCAAAATTCCAGTATAACCTGAGTAAGAATAGGTTTAGAAAGAGCTTTAAAAGCTGGTCCATGAGCTCCTTAATGCCGCTTTCGAAGGGCCTTCATAGCATGTTTTATTGCACATATCACAATTTCTTCCTGTGACCAATAAAACAAGCTCTATTAAATCAAATAACAATCACTCACAAATAGTTTAAGAACATCCAGTACACCAAATCGAGTCAGGGTAAAAATAATGTTAATCTAATTATAAACCAAACCAAGCAATAATCACTCAAAAACAGCATACAAAGTTTC
>JARVZY010005701.1:7500-17500 GCA_030686995.1 Artemisia argyi | reverse complement strand
TATTTATTTGAAACCATCTCTATATTAACATAGTGGTAGAAAGAGTACCATGCTGCGTCTGGACTTCAAACAGTTTAGCTTTAACCATGTTAATGGGCCCATATTATTGGTTGATAGAGAATCAAAGTGGATTTTCCAATAAATTACGAAATGCTATAGTTCTTACATATGATTTCTGAATTTATTCAGAAGTAATTCGCGAGATCATGCACCCTTCTTTCTTAGGTATAACTTTCCTAGTTATAAGAGAAAAAGTACATCTGGTTGGATCCAGCCTATTCTTGAAATAAACAACTCGCACACACTCCCTTTCCAAAAAAGATCAAGACCCCAAGCACTACACTTAGATTTATTAGATTTGTTGCTAAAATATCGGTATTAAACCCGAAACTCCCGGCGGATGGCCATTGGCCCAAAGAAACGAAAGAATCGGTTACATTTTTCATATGATCTCCTCTATAGATAGACTAAAAAATCGAACAGAGTTCTTTTTGTATTACTTTGCCCTATATCTATATATTTCTAGTTTCCTACTTTCTAAATCGAATCAAAAATCTATTAGATTTAGAAATATTGAATTACCTTCTTGGTTGCAACCCCTCTTAAAAGGCCTACGAACACAAACGGGAAGGATGAAAGCGAGTTTGTATGCTAATTCCTCATCCGCAAATCAGCCCTTCCCGTGGGTTATTTTCTCAACGAATAAGTAATTCTAGGAATGAAATCTTTATATAATTCGAAAAAGCAAAGCACAAGTCCAAGGCAATAAAATATGAAAAATAAAAATTTTTCATATTTCTAATATTAAACAAAAGGATTAGCAAATAAAAGTGCTAATGCTACAACCAAGCCATAAATTGTTAAAGCTTCCATGAAAGCTAGACTAAGCAATAAAGTACCTCGTATTTTTCCCTCCGCCTCGGGCTGTCTCGCGATACCTTCTACAGCTTGACCCGCAGCAGTACCTTGACCAACTCCAGGTCCAATAGAAGCAAGCCCTACAGCCAATCCAGCAGCAATAACGGAAGCGGCAGAAATCAGTGGATTCATGATAAGTTCCTCGTACCAAAAAAAAAATGGTTAATGATACATTCAACCAATGAACTATGACTTAATTATTCGATTGCTACGATTCATCCAGTCAAAGTAACTACGAACTTCGAATTCAAGTAATAACATTCTTGAATTATCAAAACTACTTTGATATCTCTTTTTTAGTTTCTCTCGAGAAAGTCTTTGTGAATCCATACAACTTTAGTTTTTCCGTTTCTTTGTCCCGAACCGCTCTTTGACTTTGAATTCTTCGATTTTTTTATTGACTTCATCTTCAACTCACAGTCACATATGAGACAGAAGGACTTCTATAGAATCCCCATCTACACTCATATTCGATTAGTAGGGAAATTTAGATATCTTTAGCTCGTATATAACTAGTCAATATCTAATATCACATATACATGTCTTTCTTCCACAATGTAAACCCACTCTTTCTTCATCTTGAATGCAATCGGATTTAATAAGGATGCGTCTAACCCTTGACAAGAGTTAACTTATCGCCATTCAATTCCATATACCTAGTTCGACCTTCCCTCTACGAACCATTTATGAATCCCCTTTGTTATAAATTTTCCTTTCCCTTCCCCCTTGTTTATCATTATCCTGCAACCTAAATTGATAAGATAATCAATGGATAAATTCATTGGGCCGAATCGTTACATAGAAATTAATTTGATTGATCTAAGTTCATATAATTGATTATTTATTAATATTTTCGTTTGGTCAATCGTTGAATAAAATCAACTCAAAAGGCGAATCGTTTGATAGAACATCCTTTTTATTTAATAACACGTCGTAATATCGCAAGACTTCTTAGTCAAATTAGGAGTCCAAATAGTGAATATTCGGATTGGATGACCAATCTAAATTGAATATTCATTGAGGGGAAGGTTTTATTATGGTATAAATGGACCAAATGGGAATTTTAGGAAAAAGATCTTTGAGATCTCTTTCCTTTTTTTCTACTCTAATATCAATATTGTAATCTTTATTGTAATCTTTTTTTCTATTACTCGAGATCGTATATAGTGTAGTTGTATATTTTTATTCCCTAAGTAAATTTTTTTAGCCATGCACACATTGCCTTAGATTAAACTAAAAAAAAAAAGACTATTTAGAAAACTAGTCAATGGTGGCCTTCCATGGATTCACCTATATAAGCCGCGGCTAAAGTTGCAAAAATAAGAGCTTGAATACCACTTGTAAATAATCCAAGGAACATGACAGGGATAGGAACCACCGAAGGTACTAAAGAAACAAGAACAACAACTACTAATTCATCAGCTAATATATTTCCGAAAAGTCGAAAACTAAGTGATAGGGGCTTTGTGAAATCTTCTAAGATGTTAATAGGTAAAAGAATTGGAGTTGGTTGAATATATTTCCCGAAATAACTTAATCCTTTTTTGCTAAGACCCGCATAGAAATATGCCACTGACGTGAGTAAAGCCAAAGCAACAGTAGTATTTATATCATTCGTGGGTGCGGCTAACTCCCCATGAGGTAATTGTATGAGTTTCCAAGGTAAAAGGGCGCCTGACCAATTAGAAACAAAAATAAATAGAAACATAGTTCCAATAAAAGGAACCCAAGGACCATACTCCTCTCCAATTTGAGTTTTACTCACATCTCGAATAAATTCAAGGACATATTCGAAGAAATTCTGACCACCGGTCGGAATGGTTTGTGGGTTCCGAACGGCTAGAGCGGCTGAACCTAATAAGATAGCAATTACAACCCAAGAAGTAATAAGTACTTGGCCGTGGACTTGGAAACCCCCGATTTTCCAATAAAAATGTTGGCCTACTTCCACACCGGATAGATCATATAATCCGTTTAGTGTGTTGATGGAACATGATAGAACATTCATATTGCCCTCTGACAAAAATAGAACTTTAAACAAAATTATTTTGATTCAACCATCTCTTTCTCGACTTGACTACTTGAATCGTATATTTTGAATACCAACTAATCAAATTATATTCCTTGTTATTTTTATCTCTTTTTTGAGATTAAGAAATAGTAACCGATTCGATAAATCTATGAAGGTTCCGAAATGAAATAAGTTATTTATCTTATTATTAATCACGGATTTCTTATATAGCCAGAACGTCCCTCACAAATTGCAAATACTAATTTGTTAAGAATTAATCGGATTGAAGATATAGCGTCATCATTCGCTGGAATCGAAATGTCTGCGAGATCAGGGTCACAATTTGTATCGATTAAACAAATTGTTGGAATTCCCAACGTGATACATTCTTGAAGGGCCGTATATTCTTCGTGCTGATCAACGATGATTACAATATCGGGTAACCCTGTCATATATTTAATCCCGCCCAGATATTTTTGCAAATGAGATAATTGTCTTTTCAACATAGCCGCATCTCTTTTCGGAAGACGGTTGAGTCCCCCTGTTTTTTGTTCGGTTCTCAAGTCTCTAAACTTATGAAGTCTCGTTTCTGTAGTGGACCAATTTGTTAACATACCACCGAGCCATTTTTTATTAACATAATGACACCTAGCCCTTATTGCAGCCCATGCTACTGAATCAGCTTCTTTATTTTTAGTTCCAACAATTAAGAATTGTTTTCCCTTACTTGCTGCATCAAAAACCAAATCACAAGCTTCTGATAAAAAACGAGCAGTTCTAGTAAGATTTATAATATGAATACCTTTACGTTTTGCAGAGATATAAGGTGCCATTTTAGGATTCCATTTCCTAGTACCATGGCCAAAATGAACTCCTGCTTCCATCATCTCTTCTAAATTAATGTTCCAATATCTTCTTGTCATTTCTCCCCACACTGCCTCCCCCCTTTGATTTGAAAAAAAAGCGAAGAGGTACCCTGAAATAAATAATTGTTCCGATGGAACCTTCTCTGCTACCGTAGATTGGCGTCGATACACAGTTCAAGCCATTATTCTTTTCTATTTGTTATTTTTTTATTACTATTATCAAATCAAATGACTGGACCAACGGATCCTTTTAAAAGAGAAAAGAAAGGGGTTAATCTGCTCTTATGGATCATTAAATCCTAAAAAAAAGATTGTTCTTGTGTATCATGGAAATTCTTTGAAAGGCAAGAATCTAATAATTTTCTATGGTAAAACAAAATATCTTTCATTTCCCCCTCTAATAGATTCTTTTTTTGGGGTTCAAAGGCAATGTTGTTAGGAATGTTGTTAGGTTCGTTTGATGGTGTTTTGAAGCCGCTACCAACAGGTATCATCCCCCCCAGAACAACGTTTTCTTTCAGGCCTTTCAACCAATCGATACGCCCCAGGAGAGCTGCTTTTGCTAAAACCCGAGCGGTTTCTTGAAAACTCGCTTCGGATATGAAACTTTGAGTATTCATAGATGCTCTTGTTATTCCCAATAAGACGGCTTGGTAACAGATCGCTTCTTCCAAAGCGCGCCCCATTCGTTCCGCTCGCAACAATCCAATAAGTTCTCCGGGCGAAAAAACATTAGACATTTCATCTTCTGAAACCAATACTTTTGATGTTATTTGACGTACAATAATTTCTATATGCCGATTATGTATCTGCACCCCCTGGGATCGATAAACCTTTTGGACCTTATTAACCAAAGAGATACGACTTTGCACTATAGTTAGCTCAGCACCAATCAAGAATGCCCAAGGAATTCCAAGAATTCTTGTTATACATTTATTCCAACTCTCAATCCTTTTTTCGAGATTCATCGATATTGAATCAATTGAACGCACTTCTAACACCTGTTCCACTTTTGGAAGACCTTGGGTTATATCACCAGATCTGGATTTTTCATATATAAATGTAACTAATGTATCTCCTTCGTAAAGGATTTCCCCATAATGCCCATGAACAGTTGCTCCTGGAGTAGCCAAATAAGGCTTAGCCGATCGTATTACCACAGAGTCAACTTGAAGAATTAGAACTTGACCCGATTTTAAATGCGGTCCTTTTTTGGCTATACATACATTTTCACAAAGAAACTGCCCAAGACTAACGATTGTAGATGTCTCTTCACAATAATTGTAATGGAGAAAATACCAATTCAAATTCAATGGATTCAAAATGATGTTACTGCACGAATAGGGATTATAAATTTTACCATTTTCATCCAGTAAATAATATTTAAGTATTTGAAAAATCTGTTTTAAATTATCAAGTTGCAAATAGTTAGTTACCAAGATCTGATTATGGGTTATTAAATGGGAAAATAAATCAAAATTATAAATTGGAAAGCCTGTTCCTAAGGGGCCCAACGAATTCCTAATTGGAATGAGCAGGTCCTTTTTGATTGATTCTTTTATCACATTGGTTGATTTTACATCGTTGAATGGGCCTATTCGAGAACAATTAGATGATGACAAAATTATCAAAGATTGAGATTCCTTATTTCGATTCAATAACGTATGAATAGTTCCTTGATTTGGATTAAGGGATTCTTGAATCCTTGGCTTGGGATTGGAATAGGAATAAATGGAAGAAAACGGATTGACATTAGCGCGATCTGATCCATTCTCAGAGATCAATCCTGAACCCGACAGATCATTTCTTTTTCCGGTATACGAAATAGGGGACTTCGCTAAGTCGATTCTTAGAAAATCTCTAATCAAACCATTTGTCCTTATTTCAACAAAGGAAGCACAGGCCTTTTCGATCTTTTTGTCTTGGTCCCAGTTCAGCACTAAACAAGTCCGAACTAATTGAATATTTGTGTCCCAAATTTCAAGAATTGGGTCGTAATAAAGGATATAATTGACAACTCGAAGTTGTAGATTATCACTTTCCTGCAAGAGATCCGGCGGGAAAAGTCTTCCTAAATTTATACCATCTGTTTTTTTATATGGGACTACAGGTTGAACCAAAACAAAATAATTTTTTTCATACCTGGAAAGTTTCATTCGTTGGATATAGAGCCAATTTTTCAATTTTTTGTATTCTTTGGAATTCTGTTTTCCCCCTCCTGGTGGTATCAATCGGAATGCCTTATTTGTCTTTCCAGGAAAATGGATATCTCCAGAAAAGATTATCAGTTTAATTTTTTCTGCTTTTTTCTTCACTCGGACCAATCCGCCTACCCGACTTCTTCGATTTAAAGTTATTTGTGTATCTACCCCAATAATACTATTGTGCCGTACCATTATGGAAGAAGATTCGGCCAAAATGTGGACTTCCACGGGAATAAAAAAAAATGGATTTACTTCCTTTTGGTATTTTGGCCAAAGTACATTGACTCCTCGATATTCAATCAAATCCTCTTCGTTGACGATTGAATTAAGTTCTCTAGTCTCATATTTAGTAAGTCCCGAGCTCTTTCTTATATATCGAGGATCATCAAAATAAGCAAGAATACTATTTCTACGGAGAATACCATTTCTGGGGATTTCAATTGAGATACCCGAAGAAGGTATGAGTGGGTTCTCTCCTTCTGGAATCGATTCGAGTGGGATGATGACTCTATTTCTTCGCCTCTTTGCCAATAAATCAGAATTCCCCTCGAGAATGGACGGATATCTGAGATTCCAACGACCAGTACATGTCATTCGATTAAGTTCTGAATAATCAGGAATCCTATCTCCTTTTTGATTTTTACCAGAAAAATACGAACTAAAAAATTTGTGTCTAACTTGATTATTAGTTACTGAGGGGTTAGAAATATATCTTCGCTTAACAGAAAGAGAATAAGCGTTTATTTGATCTTGATCCTTATGGATCGAACAGGGGCCTGGACTGGATCTCCAGGGCTCCCCTAATAATATCCATAAATGACTTGTTTTTGGTAAGAGATGAATATTACCATATGTAAATTCAGGTGCATGGTACACATCGGTATTCCAGTGCATTTCGCCCTCTGAGTCAGAATAAATATGTTTTCGAACTTTCTCTTTCAAATTCAAAGTGGATGTTCTCGCGCGAATCTCAGCAATGACTTGTTCTGATTCTACATATTGATCATTTTGAACTAAAAGAAAACTTTTGGGCGGAATACACACATTGTGTATAATATCTTCACTCTCAATAGTTACATATAAGTCTCTAGAACATAGAAAAGCAGGATGTCCATGACGTGTACGTGTCGGATGAACCAAATCCTCGTTGAATTTTATTTTTCCATTAGAAGGGGCTCGCACATGTTCTGCAGTACCCCCTGTGAATACTCCGCCGGTATGAAAAGTTCTTAATGTTAATTGAGTGCCCGGTTCTCCAATAGATTGACCTGCAATAATACCTACAGCTTCTCCCAATTCGACCAGGTCGTCATGAGCTGGACTTCGGCCATAACATAATTGACAAATCCACGACGTACTCCTACAAGTAAAGGGAGTTCGAATAGAGATTGGTTGTGCTCTAAAAGTTATGAATCTATTGACAAGTCCAACTCCAATATCTTGATTTCTAGTAGCAATGCATCGCGAACCTATATATACATGATCTGCTAATACACGCCCAATTAATGTTTGGATAAAAATCCTGTCCGCCATCATTCCATTTCGAGGACTTACAGAAATACCTCGGACGGTGCCGCAATCTGTTCGACGTACAACAATGTGTTGAACTACTTCAACAAGTCTGCGCGTGAGATATCCTGCATCTGATGTTCGGATAGCGGTATCCACAACTCCTTTACGGGCTCCGTAACAAGAAATAATATATTCTGTTAAAGAGAGTCCTTCGCGTAAATTGCTTTGAATGGGTAAATCAATCATTTGCCCTTGGGGATCCGACATTAATCCTCTCATACCTACTAATTGATGTACCTGAGATGCATTTCCTCTGGCTCCCGAAAAAGACATTATATGGACTGGATTAAAAGGATCGGTCATCCGAAAATTAGGATTCATTTCTTGTCGCAAATATTCACTTGTGGCATACCAGATCTCGATCGATTGACGTAATTTTTCTACCGCGTGTACATTCCCATAATGATGGTGTTTTTCCAAAATAAAACTTTGTTGTTCAGCGTCTTGAACTAGCCATCTTTTAGAAGGTATTGTTAAAAGATCATCAATTCCTAATGAAATGGATGCGGCGGTAGCTTGTCGGAAACCCAGAGTCTTTACTTGATCCAGGATATGTGATGTATATCCTATTCCATAGTGATCAATAAATCGACTAATAAGTCGTTTCATGGCAGTTCCGTCTATCATTTTATTGTGAAAGACCTGAGTGGGCCGTTCTGCCATCAGTACCTCCATATTGCGCTGAGTAGAATTTGACAATGGGTTTGAGTCAGTGATTGTAAAACTTCCTTTTCTAGATCTTGATTCACGTAGAAATTCCGCAATTGCAATTATAGTCCTAGTTAACCCGGTGAGACTCGAATTCCCCCTGGTAGCATAGAATTACAACAGCCCTGCCAAAACCCCTGTATGGCTTCTTCTATTTCTCGATAAAGAGAAATATGACCGAGAGTGGTTCGAATATATATATAAAGAATTTCTTTTTTTATACTTCTTACTATTAGATAGTGTCCATAAATCTCATAATAGGTCCCCAAAGATTCATAGTGAATTTCGATGGGAGTTTCTCTTGCAGCAATAACGCGTTGATCTAGTCGCCACCGCAGCCACAAGGGACTACCTAAATTGATGCGTTTTTGCCGATAAGCTCCAATTGCATCATAGGCATTAGAAAAAAAAGGTTCTTTTTTTTTTGTATACTTATAGTTATTATCTTCATTTTGATAGTTTATACGATTACATGGATTATACCTATTTACACAAATACCCCGACGATTTCCACTCGTTAAGAAATAGAGTCCACTAAGCATATCTTGAGTTGGTGCAGAAATGGGATCTCCAATAGTTGGAGACAAAAGATTCATATGAGAAAACATAAGTAAACGTGCCTCTGCTTGAGCCTCCAAAGATAAAGGCACATGAACAGCCATTTGATCCCCGTCAAAGTCTGCATTGAAGCCCTTACAAACTAATGGATGTAAACAAATAGCACGCCCTTCCACTAAAATGGGCAGGAATGCCTGTATGCCTAATCTATGCAGAGTAGGCGCTCTATTCAGCAATACAGGATGGTCATCCAGAATTTCCTGAAGTATTTCCCATACAATCGGTTTTTTTTTTCGAATTTGACTTTTAGCAACTCCGATGTTCGAAGCAAGATGTTTTCTAATTAGGTCACGAATTACAAATGCCTGGAAAAGTTCTATTGCTATTTCGCGAGGCAATCCACATCGATGTAATGAAAGTGAAGGGCCCACGACAATCACTGACCGCCCTGAATAATCAACCCGTTTACCAAGCAAAGTCTCGCGAACTCTTCCTTCTTTGCCTTCAATTACATCTGAAAGAGACTTGTAAACTCTATTATGATCATCCCTCATCGGTTGTCCGCAGATTCCATTATCAAGAAGTGCATCCACGGCTTCTTGCAGCAATTTTTCCTGAGATATTATTAATTCTTCTGGCGTAGCTATACTTGTTGTTAATAGATCTGTAAGAGTATTATTCCGATAGATAATTCTTCTATAGATTTCATTAATATCCGAGGTCACTAGTTTATCCTCATCTATATGATAGATTGGTCTCAACTCAGGAGGAAGAACTGGTAATAGACGCAAAACCATCCATTTTGGTTCTATATTTGTTCGAATAAAATGCTTAGCCAATTCCATGCGTCTAAGCAAAAAATCTTTTCTTCTTCCAACTTTTCGATCTTCCCATTCATTCCCTGTGGGTTCTTCTTCCTCCAATTCTTTCCATTCTATCAATGAAGAATCTATAATACTTCGTAAATCTAGATTGGCTAATTGTTGTCTGATAGAGCCCCCCCCGGTAGACATCTCTCGATTTCGAAATGTATCGAAGCTCCGGGTAGTAAAAAAAATGGGGATCCTGTATTTCCAGGGTTGGATTTCGTATTCCAATAAACCCCGTAATCGTAAAAAAGTGGGTTTTTTATCTATGGGCCTAGCAAAATAAAAATTGGGATA
>JARVZY010005701.1:0-2500 GCA_030686995.1 Artemisia argyi | reverse complement strand
GAAAGACCAATGAAATCAAGTTTCAAGATTGTATAGTTTAATGGTAAAGTTTGATTACCATTAATCCTCAGAATAGTTAACGAGTTTTTCCCTTTTATTTATATACTATGCATCACCTAAATCCTAAAGGCGGCTCCAGGCCTGAGTTATATTAAGTTAAGGTGGCCTTAGTTACCTATGGTATTTGTCTTATTACCTATTTCTAGTTGATTTATGAATGAAGGTGGCATAGGCCCCTATGGTCCAGTGGTTACGACCTCTCTCTTTCACGGAGAAAACGAGGGTTCAAGTCCCTCTGGGGGTATACCAAGACTAAAGACTATAGGAGTGGGATTTTCTATCAAGTGATCCGTATTTGTCAAGTCCTTCTATTAGTCTACTCAGAAGAGACTTTCTATTTTATATCAAATGTTATATTTGATTTCAAGTGATATGTATTTGTCAAGTCTACTTGGGAGACGAAAGGAAGTTGATTATGGAACGTCTAAAATGAATTAGGCGTTGGGTCGATGCCCGAGTGGTTAATGGGGACGGACTGTAAATTCGTTGGCAATATGTCTACGCTGGTTCAAATCCAGCTCGGCCCAACAATTCGCCAATCTACTATCAGATGGTATAACCCTCTTGTTCTTAAGAAATACCTGATACAAGACAAGAGAATAAAAAAAAGAATCTAAATTTTCTGCTAGATCTCTTCTTATTTCCCTGGGATTGTAGTTCAATAGGCTAGAGCACCGCCCTGTCAAGGCGGATGTTACGGGTTCGAGCCCCGTCAGTCCCGACGGATCCAATAAGTACATCAATTCGCCTCTCCATTTTCTGTGAAATGAAGGGACAGAGAGAATAATTGAATTCCGAAGGGGTTTCCCTCTATTTTTTTTTTTTCAGGATTCTCTCGAAGAAAGAACACACCCTAAAATAAAATGAAAATAACTAAAATAGTGAAGTTGACAGAATATTTCATCTTTTCGGCCGCGACTCGTCTTTCTCATACTTCTTTGTTTTGTCTTCCAAAGAAAAGAGGATCACTAAAATTTAAAACCTAATTCCTGTCTTTTTCCACTTCGCTTGTATTGTTTGTTGGTGGGGTTTTGTAGTTAATGGAAACGGACGGGTTAGATTATACTTCATTTGATGGTTCTAGAAGGAAGACCTAAGGTAGGTTATAGAAAAGAAAGAACAGAAAAGAAGGATAAATAAAGGAATTTTTGATTGGTCCGGGAATCCTATCTTGGATTCGGTATGGATAAAAGATCTTCATATGTTATATACTATTAATTCTCCACGACTAATTAATTTAATAGCTCAGATATTGTTATTCATGATATTGATCCGATTCAATATCATCGATAGGTAATGCATTCATTGAATTGACAGGTGAAAGATTTATCATCTCTATGGGATTAAATCCCGAGTTATTGTATTGTGAAATAAAAAAAAACGATGAGATTATGGAAGTAAATATTCTTGCATTTATTGCTACTGCACTGTTCATTTTAGTTCCTACTGCTTTTCTACTTATAATTTACGTAAAAACAGTAAGTCAAAATAATTAATTAATTACTTTAAATGAAACTCGACTTCTGAATTCTTTGAAGAAATCAAAAGAAAAGTATTCTATTTTTGCTGAAATCAAGGGGCTATAATCGGCGATATTCTATGAGATCCGAGAGTATGGTAAGTAAGAAATTGCTTTATTACTTACCATACTCTCTATTAGTGTTATAGTAGTGTATAAAGTTGTACTTGACTTTCTAATAAAAAGGGTATGCTATATTAGCTTCTATCTTCAATCTTCAATTCAATATATGTAGTTATTAATCCATATTTGGAATTGACGTAGGACCCAATCTTTTCTTTCATACATTTATATATATATATATATTTATATTCCAATGAATCTGAAAACTTCCAATGAATCTGAAATAATTGTTTTACTGTTATAGAATACATTTCTCCACTAGAATCTAATGGAATTTCGAAATGAAGATATTTTTATTTGAAAATTATTTCAATTTAAATAAAGAATGCGTTGCAGAACGATCTATAAAACAATTGATACCTTTTCATTTCTCAACTAAATTAGGAGTGCTTCTAAAGTCCACTTCTTCCCCATACTACGAGTGAAAGGGAAAAAGTAAAGACTACCATTAAAGCAGCCCAAGCGAGACTTACTATATCCATGTGAATTATGTCCCTTATCTCTATGATAGAATTATTCCATTATTGCTCACTAATAATAGTAGAATGAATGGTCCAGAGTCAAAAAGGGATTCTGGGCGAACACTATTGATGAATCAATCAAATAAATGGATTTTAAAAATTCCTATATGATTTATAATCCGTACCCTTTCCCGATTGTCTCTCTGAAGGAGTTGGGATATAGTATATTATACTCTTGACGAGGGGTAAAAATTGTTTTGGGCTTTTTTTTTTATTTTCTATAAAAGGTAAATTATCTATCCAATCTCAATCTAATAGTGATTGAATGCCTGAACAC
>JARVZY010000629.1:0-24228 GCA_030686995.1 Artemisia argyi | reverse complement strand
TGGATAGCTAGTTAGTACATTTGTCACTTCTGGTATCTTTTAGTCAATAAAGCAAAAAATTATAAATGTAGCAGACTAATTGGCATAAGGTCAAGTACACAAAAGAACAACATTTGAATTAGTTAAAGCTTTAATCAAGTTTAACTATGTAACAAGCATGTGTGCTGTGTATTTTAGTTGCAGTATACATTATGTGATAAAATCGAAGTAACTTTTAATTTTGATGTTTTACACTCAAGGTGAGGGAAAGCTGCACCATTCTCATATTTCTTTTTCATCCAATCATCCCCTTTTTATATTTTTCTCATTTCCCAAATGATGATAACAACACATATTTATTGATATTAATTTTAAATTTGATACTTGACATAAACATAAATAAATAATTTAGAGGTGAACAAACAATTTAGAGATCAAGAATCACGTAAATTGAAGAAATTATCTTTATGTTCACATCTAAACAACAACATTTTTTATGAACAATGAAATGTTGATTTTGATGAACACCATCTCAAAACTCTATAAGTTACAGACAATTTTCAAATTTATTTAATGACCACTTTCTATTCTTAGGATAAGCAGCTTTTTCGTTGATAATAAAATGTTTTTATATAATGAACTTTGATTCTACTGTTATGAACAACACACTTTTCATTAGTTTTCTTTGATGAACCAAGTTTTTATATGGTGACCATTGATTCAACTATGATAAACATCATGTTGTTCATCAATTTTCCTAATGATGAACTTTTTTTCTTTTCGTTGAAGATCATGTTTTTAACAACCTTATTATTAGTATGTATTAATTTTAAGAGTGAATATAGATGGAGAAGGAGATTAGTTTTGGTGGATATGAAAACAAGGTTGTTGGTGAGGAGTAAATTGGGTGGGAGATCGAATCGAGAGTCAAGCTTTGATGTTTTTTTTAGAATTTCAAGATATTATACTTTTCATAGGATCGAGAATCTTACACTCAAATGTGTAATGAGACTCGACTTTTGAAATACCATGGACTCCAAGACTTTCATTAGAAGTAATTAGAAATTATGTAAGCACGCGAAACCACCTTCAATCAAGATACCAATGCTCTAGTTTCAAGTTATATGTTCTGGTAGTCCTATCTCAAGGTCAAGTTTGATTTAAGTGGTGCATGTTCAGGTTCAAGGATGTTTTTGAAGCAAGTTATTAGGTTTCATGTTTGTCTTGTCAATTAAGTGTAATTTTAATGCATAATTAATAAGAGATCGATTAAGTGCTTCAATTAAAGCAATCAATCTACTCGTTGTAGCTTGATAACACCTCTAAGGTAGTAATTAAAGTAAGGTTACAAAATTGGATTTGGATTTTTTATTACCCGTTATATTAATTTTATCAAAAAGTTTTGTGATGACGTCATCCTGCAATATACTTCATTTGCTAGTGTATTTTGCGTTATACCAATAAGAAACGAAACAATGTGCGTGTTTCTATAGCTTACCACAAACTTAATAATGATAATCATAATGATGAGCTCCCTATTACATGTCGACTTGTTGTTCGGCCATTGATATGAGAATGAGTCCGACTGTATCTTAAACAAATTTTATGGTGAGTTCTAAATACCACAGCTCCATGTGTCCATAGGCTCGCTCAGAAACAAATTTTAACCGCCTAATAACCACATTATAGGATTTACACGAGATCTCATAGGCTCGCTCAGAAAGGCTAGTCGACGGAACCTTAAACGACCGAACACTCAAAGAGTCGGAGATGCTTGTAACCAATCTTGCCCAAGTCTGTTTGTTGAAAATATTATCAAGGTCTTCGTGAATAACTTTCCCATATTCAAAAAGGCCGCTTGTGATTTTAGAACTCTTGAGCATCCTCAAACTCTTATTATGAGACAAACAATTGGAATAACCATTAGTCTACAGTACTAAACTTGTAGCTATATTTAAACTACCCGTGATATACAAACTCCGAAGCAAACCAAGTAAACACACACAAAACTACATAGAAAAAAGCAAAATATCTACATAGATGATTTACCGGGAACCCTTTACCAAAAAAATATATATCTACAGAGATTTTACTAGATATGCCAACAACGTTATAATTTTGACAATTCTTATAACATATCCATAATCAAGGGGTCTTTTTAAAACTTATTACTTTTATTTAAGCAGCCGTATAGTACTACTGCTTTGTTCATAATCAAAACCCTAAAATATTTGTGCCCACATCGATCTGATTCCAATCATCCAAACTATTTTTCATTTACTCCATGATTCTCCAAACAAGGTAAATCAATCAACATATTTGTTTAGATTATTTTATTTTCTATAAGTTCATTTTTTTTAATTATATTTGCATCAGTTATGCTTTTTGTGTTATATGTTAGTTCTTGCCATGGAGTTTTAAATCTAAAATTTATCGTAGTTTTGCTTTTATAAAATTCATAAATTTTGTATGTTGTGGCTTCTGACGATGGTGAAATCGTAGACCTTTTTACACAAAAGAGGACAAGTATTAACATACTGTTTCGATTATGACAACAATATTTACCAGGCATTTCAAGCCCGGAATATGTACACCTCAAAGTACACAAGTTGGATGAAGAACCATGCTAATGGAACTCTTCTCATGGCACAAAAAGTTTCTAAAGAATATATGGTAATTCTTTTATGTCTAACTTGTTAGTATTTGTGAAGTAAACTATATTGTTACTGAAGGATTGTTCCACATGACTTATTAAAGCAGGACATTGGTAAACCATTTGGTTACCGTTACTCTCACCAGCCCAACCGTGTGAAGATTAAGAAAGGGTATCTTCTTGATTCTTTGGATATATATGTTCTTTAGTACATAGTAGTATAAATTGTAAGAACTGTGATTTTTATGACACAATATTGGATCCCGCAATAAGTTTTTTTTTTTTTTTTTTTTTTGATTGATTTTAATTATTAATTCCACTGTTTGATTCATATAGATTTAATTCTCGTTATATATAATGACATTCATTAGTTAACTTTATTAATTTTATTCTTATAGTGTATTTACTGATTCTAATTTAGTCGATACGATTGAGCTAAAAGTGGAGATGGAAAGACGGCTAGGTACACAAAAGGCGGAGAAGTATTTTAATCTGCTTATGCGGTATTTTAGTCTCAAGGTTGGGAAATCGGAATTTGATCAGCCTTGTGTGCATTTGATTGGTAGAGAGAATGTGAGGTATCATAATGACCTAATAAGGCTATTGTGAGAAATGCTGCTGTTTGCAAGCCGTCGCCGTTGGCAAAGCAAGTTAAGCGTGATGGTGTGAATGGTATTGACCCGAGAAATGGCTTGCAGTCGCTTTGTAGAGATGTGTTCTTAAACCCGTAATTATTCTTTCAACAAATGTTGGATCCCGCATTTGGTTTTGTGTCCACGAGGTTCTGAAAAAAGACCCACCTGAATGGGAAAAGAAGGAACTGGAAAATTACATTGCTAAAGATGTCTACAAAGGCAATGCCTCTGGACCAACTAAGGTGAAGTTTCACTATACTGTTTTCTTTTTACTGCTGCTTTCTACATTTACTTTCGTGTATGTTATCGATATGTTTTAGTTCTCACATTCTAAACACAATAATCTTGTCATTTGGCTTGTGTACGGATTTGTTTTGTCAAGTTTTATTGCAGTAAGCTACATGACTGTTTATTCAATGTCTGAATTCCTATATTTTTGTTCTTTTTTCTACCATATTTTATTGGATATTATATGATAAACTTTTTCTTGTTTGAAACAGAAAGCTGTGGAAAAAGTTATAAAAAGAGCAGAAAAATGCACAAAGAGTACCTGATGTACCACAAAGTTTGTCACCACCACCTGCCACAGACGCAAGAAGAAAATCTGAACTGATATCCAAAGTAATAATGAAAAAGTGTCATTGCATACTATGCCATGTAGCAGCTAAGGATACCAAGAAGGTCATGTCTGACCTTGTGGGAAGGAAATTCAACTCTGAATATAAGGATCTAAGGGTCATTTTTGAATCTGAATCAACACGTTACAGACCATCGAATCTAGATTTCTTCATGGCACATATGGTGATTCACACAAAAGATGACCAGTATTAACTTACTGTTTCGATTATGACAATATTATTTACCAGGCATTTCAAGCCGGAATATGTACATCTCAAAGTACAAGTTGAATGAAGAACCATGCTAATGGAACTCTTCTCATGGCACAGAAAGTTTCTAAAGAATCGATGGTAAGCCTTTTATGTTTAACTTGTTAGTATTTGTTAAGTAAACTATATTGTTATATATAAGGATTCTTTCCCCAAGAATGGCACCTCTAAAATATTAATATCACATGCCTTATTAAAGCCGGACATTGGTAAGCCATTTGTTACTATTACTCTCACCAGCCCAACCATTTTGTTGCCAAATCCAGAGGTGAAGATTAAAAAAGGGTATCTTCTCGATTCTTAGGATATATATGTTCTTTAGTACATAGTAGTATTAATTGTAAGAACTGTGATTTTTATGACACAATAAATTATTGTTTTACTGGATTTTCTTCAGTTTGTTTGAGTCTCTATTAGATGTGGCAAAGTACTAAATGGGCGGTTTAGGTAACAGATTAAACTGGTATTTAAATGCGTACCAGGAAATCGTTTGTGTGATGGGAGCGTTTAATTATAATTATGGAATGAATTGAGTGAGTTTGGTATTATGTGTGTAGGAGTGTTGGAGAAAATTCCCGGATTGTGATGGGTTTCTGGGTAGAAGAAATCCAGGATCGTCCAGAAGAACCCAAGGTGAAACTTTTTCCCTTATTTGAAAAGATATTGACTGCTACTGATACTGGGAAGAGTAGGTGGCTGGTGCTACCGAAGAATTGTGCGGAGGTATACACATGTAACTGCTTAGCATAACTGACAATAGTACACGTTTTAGTTTCATCGATACAACATTATGTGTAGTAGTCTTTATATATGATATTGTACAGCACCTTTTTTCTTTTGTTGATGATCAAGAATCGAAACGAATAGTGTGTTAGGACACAGATGCTAAAAACGACTAAAATGGACAAAATGAATAGGCATAATAGTATTATATGCAATTAAGTTCCTTTTTTTTATAGATCTTTGAATGATAACATTGGCAATGACCATAAATGCAGGTAAATCCATCAACAGTTCGAGTGATTGTCATGATTCGGGAAGAACCATCAGTGACGTAGAACACATACATTCTAGCTAGGCCTTGCCCATGTGCACCGAGCTGTGGACGCCTATTAAAACCAACTCCTAAGCTACTTCCAATGCCAAACGCAACTGATACTCCTGCTGGCGAAGGTACTTTCGGGTCTTAATGAAAGCAACCCAAAAGGTGTCATTTAAATGCCATTATCGCCCGGGAAAGATCAATGCCTCGAATACCTGTCGGTGCGGATGATGGATCAAAAAATGAAACTTTACCATCAACAAGAAAACGAAAAGATGGTACATATATTGATAGCCAGACGAAACAAAAGGCAGTTAGACCTACATTGCCACGGTTCAACGAAGGCCAAATAACTTGGAACTGCCGACCAATTTTTGAAGCGGCATGGAAACCAACAGAACCGTCTTCTATCAGGTGTGGCTAACCCTAATGGGTTAGGTGTGTCTGAGCCAAGTGGGTCAGGTTCTGTGGTGGGTAAGGCCAGTCGAGCGAATGGTGTGGCTCTTCAAGTGGATGTGGTTAATCCTAATTGACCAGGTTTTGATGGCTAGGTTGGTGGTTCTGGGCCAAATGAGCCAACATCATGTGGCGCGTCAGACTAGTGGGGTGAATGCTGTGGGTCGTCAGACGGATATGGTTGTGCCAATTTCTTGAGCCTATGGTCTGTGTGACCAATTGGAACCCCGTGGACCTCACAATTGAAGAGGCTAAGAATTCATGAGAAGCCAATGAATTCTGCCTTGAAAGTTGCTTATTAGTTATGAAAATAAATTATGAGTCAATTTTTTTAGAAATATTTGAAGATCAAACAAGTCAGAACTCATCCACAGTTTCTCAAAGGCTTCAAAAAGTTGCTTGACTGTCACAGTTTCTCAAAGGCTTCAAAAAGTTACAATCATTCTTTTTTAGGCGAGTTTGCATTTTGGTACTTCTTATTATGATTCACGTATTTGGAGTTGATTCGAATTGCATATTGGATCTTCTTGTTTCCTTATGACTTTTTATTGCCATCTTTTTGTGGTTGTCGACTTGCCGGGCTTGTTAGCATTTTATCTTTGCGAGTGTGACATTTACTTGAATTTGGGTTTTAATTTTAAATAATCTTTTGGCTTGTTCCAACTTCCAAATATATAATGATATGATTGTCATAGCGATACCATATAGAATTGGAATGATCTTTATGGACCATTCATGTTATAAAAATCTGCTTTTTAAAATCTTACATGACTAAAATTTGATGTGTGTACTTGTTTACTAAGTGACTTCTTTAATCAAATCTAGTTTTTATTTTGAGTTTTGAGTTAACAGTCCCACATTGCTAGAGAAAAGAAACTTTCCTTGCTTATATACTCTTATGTACTTGGTTCACCTAAATTGAGATTAGTATTGTGATGTTGCATTTACGCACCTATTCTGGTAAAGCAAATTATCAGAGTAGTATAGCTGCAATTATCAATTTGAGTTCTCAATTGTTTTTGTTCTTTTTCTTTTTGTTTATGTTAAAAAATTTAGCAAAGTCGGTTAGGTTCAAAACATGAATTTTCAAATTCATGCATCCATTCTGATGGAGCAAAATATCAGAGAGGATCAAAGTATTAGAATGAGATCTCAAATGTGTTTGAAAATACGAGAATTTGATGAAATTTGTGGTGTTAAGTCTCATATCAAAGCTATGGTCAAATGATACGACCTTAAGATTCGATAAGTTCTCGTACGAAGGGTTGATTAGTTATCAAGTTCGTGAACTTGATAAGTTTAACCACATCTATATTAGTAGTAGGATACGTTTCTCATTAATATGGTCGCCCAACACACTAGTCGGGCCCCTATTGGGCTTGTTAGTCCAATAGGTCTGATAACCGTAGTGGTTTGATTATATTAATGTTGAACCGATCCGTAACTCAACATGTATTAGGTGAAAATACATGAATACTGTTATAAATAGTATTTCTTAGTTATGCAAGCACTCAACGATTCAATAACTCATGTCGAATAAATATTTATACTTGAAAGACCTTTGTGTTTTATTTTCAAAAGCATTTGTTTTATTTGTTTGTCTGAAAATCAGTCCCATTTTTATATAATAATAAAGTTTTCAACAAATATTAATCTAATTCGTTAGTTAATATTTAACATTAACTTTATATATATATATATATATATATATATATATATATATATATATATATATATATATATATATATATATATATAGAGGTTGGTTCATGAAAAAAATTGATTTTGATAGAAAAGTGAGAAAAGTGTACAAATCACCCCCTCCCACTCCCCTCCTTTTTTTATTCCAAGTACAAGGGCCTGTTTGTCATACATTTTTTTCTCAAGGGGCTGTTTTGTAACTTTTCATCCTTTTCCAATATTTTGAACGGGAGGGATGGAATGCTAATTTGGATACTGGTTATGCTGACTAGTCAAAGTATAAAATGATATTTTCAAATAAAAAGACGCTCTGACTAACGTAAGATCAATTTAATAAACCGATACAATATATAACATAATTCTTCACTGTTTTTCAACACCTACTCCATACCAACCTTCAAATCAAACAACTTTTCATACCACACATTACTTAACACAAATAAATATAAAAGAAACAAACAAGCTCTAATAACAGTTACAAAGTAGCCTAGAAAAACAGATCCACAAATCTTGTTAGCACCAAGTCTAATCTCATTTCACGATCATAATTTATAGTAGCGTGATCTCAAATCCTTGCATAATAAGCCCCGTAAGCTTCACTACGAGTACATAAGGCAGAGATTGTCCTGAAGGTGCATCGGTTGAATCTTGGACCATTTCATCCTGGAAAAACTCTGAGCGAACAATGCAACATTTTCAGCATGATAAACACCCGAGTTGCAAGATATATACCAGAATCATGATAAATAAAAGTAAGAGATTTACCAAAATCATTCTTTTGAATTAATTGAATTCGTACCGCCCCTAGACGACGTCCGCTTGTACATAGAGGGAAAACGATGTGGTTGTACCCGCATGCCAGAATCTGTCCAAACTCGATTCTGGATTGCCCAACTTTGAGACATTCTAGACCACTGTCACCCACACATCAAAAACTAAATGTCAGCTTTACCGATCAATCCTTTGAAATAAAGCTTCATATAGAAAAAGTGAAAACCGTGGGTTCACAACTAAGCTAGGAAATGCCATGAGCAAGAGACCTCTCAAATTTAATGTTTACGTTTATGTCTGAACCTCTTAAATTTAATGTTTACGTTATGTCTGAACCTCTTAAATTTAATATATATATAGAGGTTGGTTCATGAAAAAAATTGATTTTGATAGAAAAGTGAGAAAAGTGTACAAATCACCCCCTCCCACTCCCCTCCTTTTTTTATTCCAAGTACAAGGGCCTGTTTGTCATACATTTTTTTCTCAAGGGGCTGTTTTGTAACTTTTCATCCTTTTCCAATATTTTGAACGGGAGGGATGGAATGCTAATTTGGATACTGGTTATGCTGACTAGTCAAAGTATAAAATGATATTTTCAAATAAAAAGACGCTCTGACTAACGTAAGATCAATTTAATAAACCGATACAATATATAACATAATTCTTCACTGTTTTTCAACACCTACTCCATACCAACCTTCAAATCAAACAACTTTTCATACCACACATTACTTAACACAAATAAATATAAAAGAAACAAACAAGCTCTAATAACAGTTACAAAGTAGCCTAGAAAAACAGATCCACAAATCTTGTTAGCACCAAGTCTAATCTCATTTCACGATCATAATTTATAGTAGCGTGATCTCAAATCCTTGCATAATAAGCCCCGTAAGCTTCACTACGAGTACATAAGGCAGAGATTGTCCTGAAGGTGCATCGGTTGAATCTTGGACCATTTCATCCTGGAAAAACTCTGAGCGAACAATGCAACATTTTCAGCATGATAAACACCCGAGTTGCAAGATATATACCAGAATCATGATAAATAAAAGTAAGAGATTTACCAAAATCATTCTTTTGAATTAATTGAATTCGTACCGCCCCTAGACGACGTCCGCTTGTACATAGAGGGAAAACGATGTGGTTGTACCCGCATGCCAGAATCTGTCCAAACTCGATTCTGGATTGCCCAACTTTGAGACATTCTAGACCACTATCACCCACACATCAAAAACTAAATGTCAGCTTTACCGATCAATCCTTTGAAATAAAGCTTCATATAGAAAAAGTGAAAACCGTGGGTTCACAACTAAGCTAGGAAATGCCATGAGCAAGAGACCTCTCAAATTTAATGTTTACGTTTATGTCTGAACCTCTTAAATTTAATGTTTACGTTTTGTTCTTTCAGGAGAAAGAAATAAACAAATATCAAGCATTTGACTCAAAAGATGCTAAATTTGTTCTAAAAACTACATTAACAAGATAAGTTCACTTTTCCATGCAAATTAAAGTGTCAGTTTCAGTAGCATAGTGCAAATACCTGATGTGGAGTAATTTTCGTATCGAAGTCGCTATCGACCAGCACCAACAGCACCTGACGAGACCAGGACAACCTCAAATCCTTGAGAATTTAGTAATTGAATCTGCAATAAGGACATAAGTTGATCATTATAAGAATTTCAAGACATGCGCCTTATATAGTTTTATAAAAATTGATTTAACACAAACAAAAACAGGACAATAAATTAAGATAATACAAAAATGTAGATTTACTCGTCAAAACTGTTGGCGACTTACCTCATAATGCCAATGTATGTTGCCCAACACATACTCCACTTCTGATAGACAAACTGAACTTGCAGACGAATTGAAACGGAACTTGCAGCCAGAAACCAATCATTAACTGAACTTGCAGCAACAACACATTATCCACTTCTGAAAAACAGACTGAACTTGCAGCAACAATACATTATCCACTTCTAAAAAACATATTGAACTTGCAGACGAATTGAGAACTAAACTTGGAGCCACGAACCAAATCAGTAACGGTAAATCCTGAAAACACATAAATACTTGCAGCAGAACTTGAACACGATAACTGATGAAGAATACCCCACTGTAGCCGAATGCTTATATGGTTGCTACTTTTTCCTGCTCGCAATTGAGCTAGCTCATTGTTAAGACTCAACTTTACTGGTTGGATCATCCAACTTGCTATTTAAGATAAAACAAAATATTGTCATTAATATTTTCCGTACTAACCATTCAGTCCCAAGCACACAAATGGATGCACTAAACATATACAAATGGATGCACTAAACAAATGAAAATATTATCCTCAATATTTTCACCGTCTTGGACCCACGATAACAATTCTCTTTCCAACTAAACATGTCGAGATCCAGAGAACGAATAACAACATCTAAGTATGAGTAAAATGGGTTCATTTGGGTTAACAGGTACATGAAACGGGTCAAATGGTAAATTTCACAATTGATTTAGGTCTATTTGAGTCATATAAGTTGGACAAAGAAGCTAAAACGAATATGATTTGGGTCGTTTTGAATAAACTATCCCATATTATGATAACTAATAAATGGTGCATATTATAATAACTAATAATATTAAATTAATATCAACTGCTTTTTCAGATAGATCCTCTATAAACCCAAATGAACCCATTTTACTCATATTATGCAAGCATTATATACTTTGTTCTTAAAGGTAATAATATAGTTTTCTATTATATACTTTGTTCTTAAAGGTAATTATATACCTTCATGTTTAACGATGCACTAAAAAAATATACACAGATGCACTAATTCATACACACTAATTCATACATATTAATTAATAAACAGATGCACTAATATGTCATATGATTTGTCTAACGATGCAATAATCATACTCACTAATGCCTTAATGTGTCATATTATTCAAACATACACTAACATACACACTGATGCCTTTACTCTTTAATGCCCTAATCATACTAACAAATGTGGTAACATTTACTCAGATTTAATATCAAACATACAAATGCCTTTAATCTTTGATGCCCTGTCTAGTATATCCATTGAAATATATCCTATAAAGAATATTAAGAACTGAAATTACCTGTACAGGGAACATTAGAATCAAAATAAGAGCACCCACAAGTGAAGCAACCCCTAACTGTTGGTAAAGAAGAATCAAGGAAAGCGTAAATCTGAATGGTGATGACCATAACTCATGAAGTTGATTGCATACTTGATGTACAAAGCAAAGGTCTATTTTCTCAACTAAAGAGTTTAAAAGCTTATGCTTTAACAGAAGCCATTATCAGTCAGAAGCCATTATCAAAACTCTTACAATACAAATGGATGCACTAATATGTCCAAACAGATGCTTTAAACATGCAAATGGATGCACTAAACATTTAAACAGATGCCTTAATAATTCTTTGTAACGAGAATGTGTAACGAGATCTTCCCATGCTTTACCTCTAACTTCCTATCAATTTTGATGTTTATAATAATTCTCTGGTTTTTCAAGCTTCCAAATAACTAAAATGAAACATGCATCCTTATGCAACTTACGTCTCCAAAACTAATAGATACGAGCTTTTATATAAACTATGAACTTTGGCCATTCGACTTACTCAATGACAAACAACCAAGTCAGCTTGTTTCCACTACAACTCTGTATGCAAAAGATAAATAAACACCATTTACTAAGCTTGAATTTATTATGAGGGAAAATGGTATCACTAATATTATGATTTTTATCCAAAAACTCAGCAGATTTCCTTCATGATTTTTATCCAGCTATGCACAAACACATGAGTACTAACAAGATTCTAAATGAATATACAATGCGCAACTCTTGACCTGAAAGTGCTTATCATCTTTTAAACTATGATTAACATTTACTTTAAAAGTTCTTATCAACTTTTAAACTATGAGTAACATTTACACAACATAATTGTGTATCGATGCGCTAATCTTATTCATTGATGCCCTATTGCAATTTTACAATTACTTCTGTAATAACATGACCGAACCCTTATTCATTATATAGATATAGACAAAAAAAACCCGACCACAATGAAAAAGAGAAAATGCACAACAATAGCCAATATCGAATACCTGATCTTTCACTGTGTTTGCAACAATTGCACTTTCTTGCCTAGGAAGCATATGGATACAATGTGACAAAACACTGAGTGATTTTGGGATAATATTCAACTCTCCCCTTTTGCTTTTTCGAAGACAATGAACCTTCAAGTGCCTTGTCGTCTTCTTTATCTGATAATATTGTAGGATTGATATTTGGTTCCTCCATACCTAAATCAACGATCATTTAAGGATATAAGAATAACATAACTATATTCCAAAGGTTTGAGGTAGTGTTTGGGATAAATATTTAAGGAGTTGATGCTTATCTATAAAACCAACCTATGCCACATAATGTAAGAGATAGAGTGTTTGGCATTGCTTATCAGCTTATTTTAGATAAGCAAAATGCCTTTAAATTAAGCTGGCCCAAAAAAATAAAATAGCTGAAATACGTGGATAAAGCACAGGCTTTTTGGATCCACCATAACACTCTAAACTCTAAATTGTTTATATGCATATCTTGTAACCAGCTCCTAAACTCGTTATTGAAAACTAATTGATTATTCGATCCTCAAATAAACGCATAATCCTAAGCCTTTGCTTCTATCCAAACACTCAAATCCACATGATTTTATTTGAAGTATCAAACGTAAACACAGTCAATGAGCAGAGCATTTTTCAAACGGGTGCACTAAAGTGCCTCAAATGGATGCACTAAAGTGCCTCAAAAGGATATATCTTGATGCTTTAATCTCATGAAACAAATAGATGCTCTAATTATACAAAAACAATCTGATGTTATTTCATGAAACAAACACATGCCTTAAATTAATTCATGATGCTTTAATCTCACTAACAGATGCGCTAATTATACAAAAATAGATTATGCCCTAGTTATTTAAACTGATGCTTTAATCCATATAACAGATTTCAAATTTATGGCACTTAAGTGCCTATAATGCTTTAATCAAACAAACAGATGCTCTAATCAATAATCAATTTTTCACTAATCTCGCTAACAAGTATGCCCTAATTTATTAACATGTTGCTTAAATCCTTATAACAGATTCCAACATATTATATACATAGATGCTATAATTTATCAAAAAAGATGCTTTGACATATTTATATACATAGATGCCCTAAAATGTAAATTTATAATAACATGAAAATCTAAAAGTCTATAATTAAGAACTTACAGTTTCAGATATCTCTTGTTTGATTTCAATTTTCTTCTGGTGTTCGACGGATGTACGACAGCAATGATTGAGTGGTGGAGATGATGACGGGAATGATGAAGGTGGAGTAGTGGACATGATGACGATGGAGTGGTGGAGATGATGACGGGAATGATGATGGTGATGGTGGAGATGATGACGGGAATGATGATGGTGATGGTGGAGATGATGAGGGAAATGAGTGTAGTTAGGGTTTTGGATAGTGGAGAAGATTACGGCAATAATGACGGTGGAGATGATGATTGTTGATGTTGTGGTGGTGCGGTGGTGATTGGCAGCGATGTGGTGGCTGTGTGGTGGTGGCGATGTAGACGGTGGTGGTGGCGATGTAGTTGCGAGGTAGCTGTGTGTGTGTGTTGTATCTGATATAAATCAATGCTCCTCTTTACTTTTGTTCTTTTTTTATTTTCTACCCTGAAGTTTCAGTTATGTTTGCAATCTACCCTGTAACTTTTTTTCTCACTTTTCTAATGAATTTCACTTTTCTCTAAAACCTTACCATATATATATATATATATATATATATATATATATATATATATATATATATATATATATATATATATATATATATATATATATAGGGTAAGGATCTAGTGAGAAAAAAATTTGAAATGAGAAAAATGAGAAATAGCTATAACCACATATTTGAGTTGCATGGACTTGAATTAGATGCATCTCTATTAATTATATGCATCCCAATTTGTTTTGAAAGTGATTTTGAAGTGAAAAAGATGCAAAGTAGTACTGGCAACAAGTTTGACCCGTAGAGGACGAAAAATACATAGGATTCTTCTAACTTGATGAAATGCATCTGATATACGTATATGCATCTAATTTTTAGCTGGAAAATATATTATCCTTAATCTAAAATGTAACACCCCCAAAATTTGGTACAGCGGAAGACTCAACAAGCTTTCGGGGTGCTACAGGGATTGGTATCCATTCAAAGTCATGAAAGAACGAGATAAAGTAAACATAAGAAAAACACAACCAAAACGGGTTTTAAAGTTTACATTTATCCCAAGAATTATCCAAAGTAAGGCCCAATAGAAATAAACATAGGTCCACAATAGTTTATCAGAGTTTTAGAAAATAGATCCATAACCGGGTGCCATTGCCAAGCCTCCAAAGGGCATCACTTAGCTACCTGAGAAAACGTGCTAAAAGTCAGCTTTCGCTGGTGAGATCATAAGTTTAAATTCATAATTCAATATAGTGGACATATACGCAAAACGCTTGCTAGCTAGACTAGGCCTCAATCCTCCAACCAAAATAATCCAACCAATATAATCCAACCAAAATAATCCAACCAAATCAAATCAACCCTATAGGTGCACGCTATAGCCCAAATCAATCCAATCAATAGCTTACCTAGCTCAAGTCTAGGCCTCGCTCTATAATTAATCCAATAGCTTACCTAGTTCGGGACTAGGCCTCGCTCAACAACCAATCAATAGCTTACCTAGTTCGGGACTAGGCCTCGCTTAATCCTACCTAGTTCTATAAGCATAGCAAGTTTTAAATAAACAAAGCGATAATAGTCCACATAAAACATTTGCACGTTTCTCACCCCAAGTATTGAAAACAAAGTTCAAGAGTAAAAGTGGGGCTATGACTCACTTCAAGTCCAGAAAATCCTCAAAAGAAATCGATAGAAGAAAGACGTAAGCAAACTCAAGCAACTCACGTAACGGTAACTACAGACTCGGCACTTCCTAACAATATCAAGCTCGTTCAGAAATCATTTCCTCAAAAACCAAATATTCACATTCCCGAACGTATTCCATTTTACTTTCCAAAAATATCCATTTCTCGAATTATCCTCATATATTAATTTGAAATTCGACGTTTGGTATCCTTATGGGTGAAGGGTCGACACAACTCAAACCAAAAAGCCACAACGAAAAAAATAATAAATCATCTATAGGTCTAATATTAGCCAAATATATTATTTAAATAAATCATCGAATTTTATCAAATCCGTCGATTTGGAAATCTCTCATATTTATTTACACAATATATCGTTCCAAAATTATACCCAACCTAAAGCACATAGCACAAAGAATTCTACTTGGTATATATCGTAGTCCAATAAATTCCCTATATATATCGTCCAATCGGCCAAATTCCACGAGATACATAGTAATTTTTTATCCTAATACATATACCACAACCTATGGGTGTCGTGGGATACGATGCCCATTAATATACTCATTTTATATAGCCAAATAACTTGATCTAATCCGTCGATTAAATAAGTTGCTTGTTATAGAAAATGTTTATATTAATCGTCATACATCCGTGACAACACAAAAGTCACTTAATAAAGCCCACTTGAACTTTAAATAACCACAACTCGTATAACTCGATAAGGTTTTCCAAATTTATAAAAGTCGTCATGTTTTTATTTATTACTCACCCGACTTATTAGTTCTCAACATTATTTCAAGTTATTTATTTATAATAATATTCCGACATTTATTGCACTATTTTCATAGTATAATAATTATCGTTATATTATTATAACATTTACTCGTGATCGTTTTATTATTAATATACGCATTTATATATATATATATATATATATATATATATATATATATATATATATAAATATATATATATATATATATGTGTGTGTGTGTGTGTGTGTGTGTGTACGTTTATCGCGTCTATATACGTATCTAAACGATTATATTATCAATAATATTATTACGAGTATTGTTTTTAATGTTTTATTTTAAATATTTATCGAGTCATAAGAATTTGGTCACATATCCGGTCATCACTCTCGGCTCATAGTCCAAGTCCAAAAATAATAACCATGCCAAAATAAATAAATCAACTCCGCCCAAATCAATCCCATATCCACGTGCTACAACATTAGGGTCCAACTACGGCACCCGACTAACCTATCTCCGTCATCTAATGTGACCGTCTCACAATCGGTCCCCAAATACTCTTTTCGTCAACACATCTCCAACATCAAATCACAAGTATACCATGTCGAGACCACAAAGTGTCTCGACCCATCCAAAAGCTTCGGTCCAAATAATACCACAACAATAATAATAACCACAATAAAAACAATAACAAGAAAACATCCATGATACATATTATATGGTTTGGTTTACCACGCCAAACCCGGCCAAACGACCCACTTGGGTCTCGGCTAGAACCATGAGTCACAAGGACTCAAAACCAAGGCCACTAGGCCACGACATAGGCTCAAACGAGCCGAACCAAATCTGCACACCCAAGACAAACACAACATCAAATCGGCTAATCCAAATCTACCAAGAATCAATAATATCGGACCATGAGTCCTCTTGGACTCCCAACGAGCCAAGAAAAAGGGTCTCACCGAGACCTTAAGTCTCGGCCATGCTCCATACGAGCCAACAATCAAAACCAAACGCGACCCATGTTACAAGTCGAGTATCAAACTCGCGTCAAAACCAAAACCCAAGATACCAAACGGATTTTTAATGACAAAATATCATTTCCCCATCATTTTTAGTCAAGATTTCAACAAAACCCATCAAGAAAATTGTAACAATTCGCAATTTCAGGTTAATTACTATTCCCAGAAAATTTCACTATTAACTTTTACTATTCACTTTTACTAATCATTTTTCCGAAATGTGATTTTTATTTCATATTCTCGTGTGATAAATCATTTCCATGGCAAATTAAAAGTTTGACACTCATCAGATAATTTTCGCGAAAGTTATTAAGGAATTACACGTTTTAGGGTAAAACGTCATTCAAAAATTCTACGCACAACGAAACTCGACCGCGTTAATTTTCCCCGTATCAGAAAAATGTTTGATACACTCATGATTTAATTGAGAATAAATCATGACTGAGAAAAACATGACCAAATAAACCTCGGCCGTGAAAAACAGGAATTCTCGTTTTTAAGCATTTTTACTTAGCCGTAACCTTAGCCTATACCTGCACCGCGTTTCTAAGACGATTTGAGTTTTCACATTTTTGGAATAAGTCAACACATTTTTCCCTCCTCCTTTGACCAAAAATCATCCTTGATTTTATAAATCATTCCTTGATTTTTAGGCTTACGGTTTTATGTCTAAAAGACATTTAATACCAACTGACACTAGACTGAGCCCAGTCTAGATATTATAAGTCATTTTAAATCATTTTTATCCTATTATAAAAGTAACATTTTACTTTTCTCAATTTTACACAATATTCGTACGTTTTACGTATTACGCGTTTTAGACCCGTGTTTCCAGTTTTAGCAGGGTTTTAGCACCCCAATGGAACCTACCACTCATTTTATATTTTATTATGGAGTATAATGACATGTTTAACAATACTTTCAAGTTCCACATTTTTACGATACCCGGTTTTACGTTTTGAGGCTTAATCATTTACGATTAGCATTTCCCGGAGTCAAAACTCATCCAATACTTAGGATATTATCAACCAAGGCACACCTCACCCTCCCTAGACTCATGAAACCGCCAATAGGGGGGGGGAGTCATCCCTTGGTGTGGCTTGATCTTAGGCTAAGTAATCTTGGATGAATGACATGTATACAAGCTTGTCATGTAAGCTTTGACAAGTCTTGTTTTGTAACCTCCTCAAACCCATATAAATACCCCCTCCCCCCTTGTTGCTTTCCATAATCACACACACAAATACTCCACACTTAGCTAATTTCTTCTAGTTTCAAGCAAGATTCAAGAGCAACTTCAAACACAGAAACCCTAGCTTGGTTTTAGGTAATCAAAACACTTCCAAACATCATAAACTTTGGTGATTTCTCTTGAGTTTGAATCCACTCAAGTCACCTCAAATTTCATCATCTCTCTTTCAAGAATACAAGAGTAGAAAGATTGCATGAAGTGAAGTAGGGTGAAGCTAAAGTCTATCAAAGTCCTTACCTTACATGTTAACTTCCTTTCTTAATTGAAAGCCAAAAGTTGTAAGCAAAACCCTAACATACTTCTTGTTAAATATCATAATCATGTTATTTACATATCATTCATGCTATATTATATCTTGTGATCATGTCCATGATGTATAAAAATGGGTAAAACAAGTTATTGTAAATGATTGTTAAGTTAAGTTATTTAAACAAGTAAACTAGTGCCTTTCTGGGTGAAATCTGATCAAAATGGTATAATTATGATAATGGATCATTACATATTGTAGTAGAGGACTTAACAAGGAAACCATAGCAATTTGAACCACCTAAAACGAGTACACGAGTCAAAAGTTATGACCATTTGAAGTTACCAAAACTTTGCGGCAAAACAGCCTAAATAGCTTCTGTGACAGAACATGAAACACGCAAAAAGAGGCCCTTCTGGTCTGTTTCATGAAAAAGTTAAAACACGAAAGTTGTCCGGAATCACGTTTTCTTCAAAAAATCAGGGGCACGTCTCCAGAAAACGAATAACGAATGAGATTTTTCTCACTTTATTAACAGCTATTTTACATACATAAGTCACTATATAATGGTTATGGTTTAAAAAGACCAAGAGGTCTTATGACCTAGATTCAAGACCACAACCATGGCTAAAGCCAAGGTTGAGTCTCAATACCATGGAGCAATGACAAAAGGTCATGGCAAGGCCATGACTAAATGACCATATAAACTTACTTAGGCGAATACATGAACCAAAGAGTTGGCGATAACTTAAACATACAATTTGGATCTACTTCATCTAAAAGAACCATGAGATATTACAAGTAATTGTCATACAAGACTTAAGAAACTTACCCTAATAACAATCTTCATGTAAAAATAAACTTTCCTAAGTTTATTAAAATATTGGACATGTAACTTTTCGGATCAAAACTTATATATATATATATATATATATATATATATATATATATATATATATATATATATATATATATATATATTATCAACTACTACAATAGTAGGGAGCCTCATGTAAGGAGTTCATTATGTAAGCCGTCGAGATGAGTTGTGGATATACGAATTAAAGTGTCCTGGCTCCTCGAACGTTTACTACATGACTTCTGAATTATGTCGGCCCGAACGGTAGTAAACGATATATAAACTATACATGTTTCATGAATCATTTCTTTTCAAAGACTTACACTATACATTGTACCACATCATGGACTAAATGCAAGACATATATAGGCAATTTTTCATATTCTTAGACATTATTCCAAACCTAAGTTGCAACAATTATTCTAGGTTGCTCGTAGAAGTTCTCACGGCATATCCATAATTCTCATTATACATCATCCAACTCACGGTGAGTTCATAGCCCCACTTTCTATTACTTAATTGTTTTACAAACCCTTGGGGGGAATACATGCTATTTTAACCGAGCACAATGTTTTCAAATTGTATGCTTGCCTGATTGTTTTATTATCACTAAGTATCATCCTTGCCAAACCGAGATCCCTTATTATGAACCATTTAATCACTAGAAATAGTGAGAGCGAATATTGTGAATAAGCCTATTGGGATTGATGAATCCCATTTGTATTGACTAAGTTCATACAAATGCATTAATATTTGAGACATTAGGTATGACGGCAAAGTACCTACCGGGATAACTCCGCCGATTGATATTGGTACCCGTTAACGTTTTGGTGTCATAAGCTTAGTAATTGATAATAACTGTTCTGGGCATATAACAACATAGCCCATCTATGTTTTCCAACCATTGGTGTGAACCTATAACTCACACTACCAACATATTGTGTTCAAACATTAAACAAACTCTATGAATATCACTCAACCTTTGTGTTGACCTCTTAAGCATGTATTTCAGGTTCATGATGATCAAGGATGGCATGGAAGGGCACGGATACTCAAGAGGGCTTTAAATTTTATTATCATTCAAAAACTCATTTAATGTAAATTGTAAACATGGAACCATCTGGGACCTCATTTTGTAATCTCTGATATTTATATAATTTGAATGATAAATCTTTTAAAACGACTCAATTAGATTTCGTTTTCTATTATTGTGACTATTGTGCCGTCGAGTAACACCCAGTTTGAATTCCGCTGCATCATGAATTGGGGGTGTTACAAAAATACCCATATACCCACGGATTAGGTAATAATCGAGGCGCACGAATAAGATTAGTGGCCACTCACCTTTAATAAAGCTCCAAAACTCGATTTCTTTAAAAACCCAACAAGGAAATGTAAGAAAAATGGTGTTAAAGTGGTGGTGTTAATTCGTACGGGATGTTAGGGTGGTCCAAATCGCGCGTGGTTTATACCAATAGATAGATCGGGAAAATATAATTAAGATGGTGGTGTTATTTTTGGTGTGAGGGTGGCGGTGGTGGTGCTATTGGGGGTTTAAGGTGGCGGTGGTGTTGATATATTAAAAGAGAGAGAGAGTGATGAATGTTGGTGAAGGTGTTGGTGGGTTGTGTTGTTATCCCAGATCCACAAGGACGATTTGTAATTTACTCTTATTAAAAAAAAGTTTTTATTAATAATAATAATAATGTTAAGGGGTAAAGGGGGTTAAGTAGTCCGGTGTAAATACACGGACCAAACCCGAAACCTCTTAAAACGAATCAACTCTCTCGAACCGAAATCGTTCCAAATAATCAAAAACCTCGCGATACGTTCCAAAAATATAAATATCCGAACCAATATTAAAATAATTAAAATTGTTAGGTTATCCTAGTGCCGGAGTCAATGTAGTGTCAAAATAATGATCTCAAAATAAATCGTCACGAATGAACCAAACCAAACCATTAATAAATAATCGAATCACATAAATAACGTACGATTAAAATCACATTCCAACGTTCATAAAATATCTTGTCACAATAAACTTTTTCAAATAATCCAAAATTATAATTTTTAAAGTAATGCGGGTTTTCAAAATGGCTCCCTAATTTGCCAGTTGTCACATCCTCCCAGCCTCAGAAGAAACCCGTCCCGGGTTTCTCTCGGAACAAACCATCTACGAAGTAAAAAGTTTCGGATATCTCTTTCGAAACTCATCCTCACGTTCCCACGTGAATTCAGGTCCATGCCGCGAATTCTAACGAACTTTGATGAGCGGAATATGACTTCTCTTAAGTCGTTTAATCTCTCTATCTAGTATCTCAATCGGCTCTTCCACAAAATTCAAACTCTCATCCACACGAATATCCTTAATTGGTATAACCGGCGTTTCATCTGAAAGGCACTTCTTCAAATTGCTAACATGAAACACATCGTGAACTTTACTCAATTCCGGTGGTAATTCCAATCGATAAGCCACGGGCCCAATTCTTTCCAAAATAAGAAATGGTCCAATGTAGCGGGGATTAAGTTTCCCAAAACGTATCACACCCTTCCAAGGCGAGACTTTCAGCATCACTTTGTCTCCAACCTGGAATTCTAGGGGTTTACGTCTCTGATCGGCGTAACTTTTCTGCCTATCTCTAGCTGCTTGCAATCGATCTCGAATTTGCGTTACTTTCTCATTGGTTTCCAAAATAAGTTCAGGGCCTGTGAGTTGGCTATCTCCAACTTCTACCCAACCAATAGGTAAACGACATTTACGACCATATAAAGCTTCAAACGGTGCAACTTTAAGACTTGTGTGGTAGCTATTGTTGTAGGAGAACTCCGCAAGGGGTAGATATTTCTCCCAGCCTTTACCAAAGTCTATTATGCATGCACGAAGCATATCCTCCAAAGTCTGAATAGTTCTCTCACTTTGACCATCGATTTGGGGGTGATATGCAGTACTCATATCAAGTCTCGTCCCCAAAGCGGTTTGAAGTGATCGCCACAACGCTGACGTAAAGCGGCTATCGCGGTCAGAAATAATCGATATCGGAACTCCATGCCGAGAAACAATCTCCTTCACATACAACCTCGCAAGTTTGTCAACACTATTATCTTCACTAATCGCCAGGAAATGAGCAGACTTAGTCAAACGATCCACAATTACCCATATAGCGTCGCAACCGCTAGCTGTCTTTGGTAATTTGGTAATAAAGTCCATCGTGATCCGCTCCCATTTCTAAACCGGGAGTTCTGGCTGCGTCAAAAATCCTGACGGTCTTTGATGTTCTGCCTTAACCTTAGAGCAAGTCAAACACTTGCTAACATACAATGCTATATCTGCCTTCATATTTGGCCACCAATATAACTTTTTCAAATCCTGGTACATCTTGTCAGACCCAGGATGAATAGAGTATCTTGACTTATGCGACTCATGCATAATCAACTCTCGAATTCCTCCATACAATGGTACCCAACTTCGCTCTCCAAAACATAATACTCCATCAGAACGCTTAACAAATCCCTTCTCATTTTCTGCCATCCCAAATATGTTCTCAGCAGATCGATTTTCTGCTTTCAACGCTTCCGGTTGAGCTTCTAATATTTGAGATGGTAATGGCAATACGATAGTCATTCCTAATGACCTAACTCGTAACGGTGGAATTCTCTCCTTTTGACTAAGAGCATCAGCAACAACGTTTGCTTTACCAGGATGGTAGCGAATTTCACAATCGTAATCGCTTAGCAACTCAATCCAACGTCACTGTCTCATGTTGAGCTCTTTTGGATTCAAGATGTGTTGTAGACTCTTGTGGTCAGTAAACACTACACACTTGGTTCCATACAAGTAATGTCTCCATATCCTTAAAGCAAAAACCACAGCACCTAACTCCAAATCATGGGTGGTGTAGTTCTTCTCGTGCTTCTTGAGCTGTCGGGAAGCATAAGCTATCACTTTCTCTCGTTGCATTAACACAGCTCCCAAATGTTTATGAGAAGCGTCACAATAGACGACGAAGTCCTCGTTACCCTCAGGTAACGCCAAGATAGGAGAACTACACAACATCTCCTTAAGTAACTGAAATGCTTCCTCTTCCTTATCTCCCCATTCATATTTAACACTCTTTTGTGTCAATTTGGTCAACAGTTTTGCTATCTTCGAAAATCCCTCAATGAACCTTCGGTAGTAACCGGCTAGACCCGAAAATTGACGAACATCTATTGGGGTCGCAGGTGCAGCCCAATCTTTAATCGCTTCAATCTTAACAGGATCTACATGAACTCCTTGTCTATCAATCACATGACCCAGAAATTGTACCGTCGGAATCCAAAATTCACATTTAGAAAACTTAGCATACATTTTCTCTTTCCTGAGCAATTCTAAGATAAGTCTTAGATACTCCTCATGCTCCTTCTCACTCTTCGAATAAATTAGAATGTCATCGATGAACACAATCACAAACTTATCTAAGTAAGGCTAACACACCCGATTCATGAGGTCCATGAATACCGCCGGTGCGTTGGTCAACCTAAACGGCATCACCTGAAACTCGTAATGCCCGTAACGGGTTCTGAAAGCCGTTTTCGGAATATCTTCCTCGTGAACTCGAAGCTGATGATATCCCGATCTCAAATCGATCTTTGAATACACACTTGATCCTTGAAGCTGATAGAACAAATCATCGATCCTCGGTAACGGGTATCTATTCTTCACCGTTAACTTGTTCAACTCTCGATAATCAATACACATGCGAAACGATCCATCCTTTTTCTTCACAAATAAGACCGGGGCTCCCCAAGGCGAAGAACTTGGTCTTATAAATCCCTTTTTGGCTAACTCCGCTAATTGTTTTGACAACTCTTCCAGTTCAGTAGGTGCAAGACGATAGGGCGCTCGTGCCACAGGTGCAACACTAGGTATCAACTCAATCTGAAACTCTACTTGTCTAGTAGGCGGAATTCCCGGCAATTCATCGGGAAACACATCCGAAAA
>JARVZY010005700.1:0-28866 GCA_030686995.1 Artemisia argyi | reverse complement strand
AAAACCACCATGGTGTCCATGGTATTGTAATAAATAGGGAACAAAAAGGACAAAAAGCCATGCTTCTACCCCTCCCCTTTGCTTGTTGCAGTTCGAAACCCCACCAACATCACACCCAATCTCCTTGATATCTAGACTTAGTACACATTTCATTAAATGGGATGAAACTCTAACAAGCAACCTTTCTATTATTTCGTTTTACTCACTCATAACCAAGCCCCACAACACACTCTCTCATCTCACCTTCACTTCCATATTACCAAACAAATATTCAGTGATAATAAGTTAGAGTTTGAAAGCTAAAAATCTTGAGTGATCTTGGAATAACTTGAAAGTTTTGGGTTTTTGTTAAGCTTTGAAAGCTTGGGGTTTTGAGCTTAGTTTTTTTTTCTTGGTTTCTCTTCTCCTTGCTTCTACTCAACATCTCCTCTTCCTTACCATAGTAAGCACATCGAGTGTCCCTAAACTTGTTATTATTTCATGTTTAAAGTCTTACTTTACATGTTAAATGATAATACACCTGACATCCATATACACATTTATATAGCATGCATGCATACTTCAAGTTGGTTTGTTGTTGTTTGAAAACTTGTGTGGTAAATTTTTAAAACAAGCTTAACCACTAATAAGCTCAAAAATAATAAGCAAGTGCTTACCTGGTTTATGAATCGAAACCCTCACACACACTGTGACTTATTCAATGTATTGGACACATAATAACTAAAAGGAAGCTTAAAAGTAAGAAACTTAAACTTCAAGTATTGGCTTGTTGGGAATATGTTAAAATTTGGGTCACGTTGAGTCTAAACCCACTATGGTCGAACCACAGTGGAGTGTCGCGATGTGTTTTTTTATCAAGCATTATACGCATGTCATATGTCGTTATGTCGAACCTAAATGATGGGATGATTTTATGTCCAACAAATCACAACTCAGTAAGGGTGCGGTTTCGTTCTAAGTATATATTTGAAAACTTGAGTCTTCACAATACTTGGCTGCAAAATAGTATGAAAATTAAAACAAATCCAAAATACATGCAAACTTATGCACTGAGTAAATATACACCTAAAATGAACATAGTTAAGTGAGGATAAATACATCTAACTTGTATAATATGACACCAAAGGATCGTTAGTCTAGTGGTAAGGCTCTTTGCTTTTAAACGAGAAGGCCCAGGTTCGAATCCTACACCTGTCATTTTTGTTTTTATTTCTTTTTTAACAATTTTTCACAAATGATACTTGTCTTTTCAACAAAATTAACATTAAACAATTTAATTAGTTAGACTATTATATAAAATATATTTTGACACAGGATATTTTGGTGGCAATTGATTTATAAAGGGAAACTAATAGTTATTCGGGTCACGCCCAATTATCGTCAAATTCTTATACTTAGTCTATTTTCACCAACTAGACCAAACTAAAAAAACTAGATAATATAATTTATAGAAAATAAAATTATAGACTTTTTCCAACTTATCATCTAATAACTAAACATATATATATATATATATATATAAAAACACATTTATATATACACCGTATCACGTAACCGTTACTAATATAAATACTTACCATAAAGTATTTATTACTATTTTTGGTAGAGTCAGGAAACGGGTCTGTCTATAACCAAGATCCCTATTCTTACCATGACACCACTGATTCATTCCACCAGCTACCACACCATCAGTCTCAGCAGTTTTACTGTTGTGAGTACTGTGGTGGTTCGCACTACAGTTCTGATTGTCAATCAGGAAGCACGCTTGTCTATGAGCAGTTTCCTGATAACAATTATGACACAAGCACATACGACTCACAGCCACATCAGTTTTACTGTTGTGAGTATTGTGGAGGTCCACACACTAGCTCTGATTGTCAAACAGGGAATCCGTTTCCTTGTAACAATTACGACTATTCATTTTCAGACCCACTTCCACAGTACCAAATAACCCAAGCAACTCCTCTTGTTACTGAGCAAGACATTTTACTAGAGGTTCTTGAGATATTGAAAGATCTTAAGGAGGAGTTGGCTACTTCATCGTTTCAAAGCTCTCGTGAGAAATCTATGGCAGAATTACTTGCTGAAGAACGAGAGGCCAGAAACGAAAAGAGCATGGAAGAATTACTTGCTGAGCAAAGAGCGGCTAAAACACGTGCCATATTTCGCAATGCTGCTCTTCTTGACGATGATGATGATGATGTTACCCTTGATTTTTCTCAATTCTGTACGGGGTCATCAAGTTCATCTGTTGTAATTCCTTCCTCGGAAAATCAGGGAGAAAAGACTATGTTAGAATTACTAGCAGAAGAACAAATGAAATTTATAAAACCCCTGTCTGCTAGTCCTTTTCAACTCCCTCGGTCTATTATCACACCCGAAGTTCACACTCACCCTCCGATCATGGGGGATGAGCATCTTAGCACTGTTCCTGATAAGGAATCGGACGAATTAATAAAGTCTAGTGTTGAGATCCTTGTCCCAATCCCAGGAGAGTCACAGGGAACTTTGGATGATATGTGTGATATTCTTTCCCCTATTGAGTGTCCTAACGATCATTTTGAGACTTTCTCAGATTTTAACGATGATTGTACATCTCATGGAGACATTGAGTATATCGAGGCACCACTGCCTCATTCTGATGTTGATCCTCTTCTTGAGGAGTTCGCTGATGAACTTGCTCACATCGATCCACTTTCCTTGGAAAGTGATGATGGTCTCCTCGATTTCCAAACCGATCTGGGAGAAATTGAAAGTCTCCTATATCATGATCCGTCACTCACTTCTGATCCCAGCAGTCCAACAGAGAATAATATTCACTTTGTTCCCGAAACATTCAATACTACTCTCACCAATCCTCTATTTGAATTCGATTCTGAATTCACTTTGATTTCTGATAATCCACTCTTTGGTACTCAGATTGAGGATTGTGATGAGTCTATTCCAGAACATGAGTTCCCAGATTCACATCTTGTGAATGATTCTCTTTATGAGGAGTTCTCCGGTGAACTCGCTCATCAGTTTGATTGCCCGGGGGGAGATTCTCTCAATCATGAGAATTTGCAAATTCCCACCCACCCTCCCGGGTTGTTTACGAGCTTACCTTTTGAAATCCAAACTCAGGCTACGGAGCCTGCTCTCGAGGAAGAAGATCAAATCATGATTTTCGTCATGGTTTTCTTCCTTTTCTTCACCTATAAGGTGACTTCTTCTCTTCTTCACTCCTTCGGGAATGAAGACACTATCTTTGATCCCGGCATTTTCATGTATCATTATCTTGAGCCGGTATTATATCTCATCAGTGTGGAACTTTCACGTGCTTCATATGTTTGTCCAAACATTTTGAATGAAAGTCCGATGGAGATCACGTCTTCCACATTCCCCAATGACAAATAAATTAGGGGTCGAGTCAAGCTAGCGACTCGGTAAACAAAAACAGTAGCACGCTTATAGGGTTTTCACCCTAAGTGTGGGGGAGTCCCCCATGCTATGGTTACAAGAGTGAAAAACAAAATGGTGTTTTCCACGCTTAGCTTGTAATGTTGCCCTTTTACGTTCAAAATGTCGGCATAATAGCCGGGATTTTGAATATTGAGGACAATATTCATCCTAAGTGTGTGTGGGGGGGGGGGGGGGGTATTCGCTATTCTAGCGAATTTTATCACATTTTACTATATAATACCCCCGTTTTAGCCAAAATTTCAAAAATTTTAAAATTTTTTCACTGATGCTTCAAAATTTTTGTGGTAATCAGTCCGCCTTGTCTAAGCGACAAAAGGGATTGGCTAGTCCAGGAGCAAACGGCTCTTGGTAAAGACATCTCAAATCCGTTTACGGCTTGCAATTTGCCCAAAATTGTATGGTTCATCAACTCCCCGAAAACAAATGAGTTGGCTAGCCCACAAGATTATGGCTTGTGGTAAAGGCCGTGGAAAATCCATAATTGGTAATCAGCTCACCAAGATGTTGACTATTCCATCAAGAGCTGGCTAGTCCAGAAGCAAACGACTTTTGGTAAAGACTACTCAAATCCGTTGACAGCTGGTGGTTTGCTCAAAATCACACGGTTATCAGGTGTGCCCCAGTTCTTACACATGGCTACTCCAGAAGTGATGGCTTTTGGTAAAGAGTTTTTCAAATCCATCAAGTTTTCAAAACAGTATTGCTAGGGACTAGCAATAGTTTAGTGTGGGGGATTGATGAGTGCTCAAACACTCATCATTTTTGGTCTAATCTGAACTGCAAAACATACAAAAACACTCAGTAATGCATCAAAATACTAAAAATATTTCAAAATTGTGTTTTATATGTTTTAGATGCAAAATGAGCAAAAACAGATAAAAAAACGTATAAAGTTTGCAAAATTGGCAGTTTCAGTCCTCCAACTTTCATAAAATTACAAATCTAGTCCCTGGATATTCAAAATATGGAAAATTATCACCAAAGGTCCTTTTACAATCATAAGTTGTCATATTTTGTCCTTTGGTGAAAAATTGGAAAAGTTTTGGAAATTTACACTTTTGGTCCCTGGAGTTTCAAACTTTGGCAGTTTTGGTCCCTGGTGGGATAATTTTGAATGAAAAATCATTTTTAGTCCTTGGAAATTCAAAATGTTAAATATTGGTCCTTGGATAAAAGATTTTCATAAAATGGCAATTTTAGTCCCCGGACTTTGAAAATTATCATTTTTAGTCCCCGGGAATTTTGAAAAGAGCAAAATTGCAAAAATGGGTTTTTGGATATTCAAACTATGCAAGTATGGTCCTTATTGTTATTTTGGAGATTTGGCAAAACAGCCCTTGGAATTTCAGTTTCTACAAAATTGGTCCTTGTGATTTAGTTACTTAAACCTTTGGACCTTTTTATTATTTAACCCAACAAAAACCCACCCTAACCAAACCTGATCCATGAACACTTCCCCAAAGCCCACCACAACCGGCCCAAACCTAAAACTAATAATACTCCCACCCCCGGTCAACACCCAGTCAACACCCACAACCCGTAGCACTGTTCATCTCCCCCACACTTCCCTAGTTTCAAGCTTCCATGTCCCCCCTCCTCCACTTTTCCACCAACTCACTGATGAGGCGAAAAATGATCCGTTTTTAGGGGGTCATTTAAGCCCGAATCCGAATTTATTTGATCAAATATTGCCCTAAATCGTTCCTTTTGTGATTTTAGGTGTTTGGAGAGTGAATTCTGGAAAAGAGGCTATTTTGGACGTTTTTGGAGCATAAAGTGAAGAAAACAACAAAGTACCAAATCCAAGCTGGAATTACAAGGTGACGGCGTCAAGAATTTACTCTTGACGGCGTCAGAAAGGATGAATATTTTACCGAAGGTTGTGAAGGCGTCAGATGAAGAGATGACGGCGTCAAAATGACCAAGATTAATTTACCGAGGGTGGTGACGGCGTCACATAGGCCGTCACGATTGGATCTAGGGCGTCCGAGGAAGTATATGGCGGCGAGTTGACGGCGTCAGATTTTACTCTTGACGCCGTCAGGACGATTTTCCTATATATAGTTTTCTAGTTTTTTCATTAAAGGGAGAGAAGTTTTGGTGAAACCCTAAAGACGATTTTGGTGCCCCTTTTACAGGTTTTTCAAGGGTTCCAAACCCTTGAGACCTTGCATTGTAATTGAGATAAGTATACTCTTAATTCAATCAATATGTCTATGTGTTGGTTGTCTATCTTTTGTTCTTATCTTAATTCTACTATGCTAGGCTAAATTTCCTTTGTGTTTGCTTAGATCTAATGAAACCTAGATGTTGATTATGTGTTGATTACTTGTCTATTCTTGTTTTGAATGAATGATATTATATGTTAGGCTTAAGAAAACTGGCAGATCTCCAAATGGTAACATGCTTGAACGTCTTAAGAAACATGAACCGAGGCGTACTAGGTCTTTATTGGTTGTATTTAATGCATGAGCCACTGTTTACAATCCCTATAGTTGTGCTGGGTCATGGTGTAGGAGGAGATAAGAGCTCATAGAGTTGGGGAGTTATGTATGCCACTCCACGAATGGTATTAAGGAATACAACCCGTCATTCATACAAGTGTAACAAGTAATTAACATGTAAAAGATATCTAGGGAGTAATGAAGTCTAAGTAAACACAATTTCTCCAACCACTGCTCATAACCTTAGTTTAATATTAGTTTAATTTCATTTTCATTAGTTAATTAGTTATAAAGTAGTTTTTGGGTTAGTTGATTAGCAACTAATTCCGCCCACTCCTTCAAAACCCGAGATTTTACTTGCTTTCATAAAATATAAAAACACAAAAATAATCATCTTCCATCTCTAGAACTATTAATTAGGCTTTCTAATCCTAGCGACACTATTCCTAAGCTGAACGATCAATCCCCCGGTACTTGTCACTATACTATACTACAACGATCAGGTACACTGCCTGGTGGGGGTTGTAAGCCTCGCGAGATCCCTCGAGAGGTAAAGCAAGGTGCGATTCCCACGCATCAAGTTTTTGGCGCCGCAGCCCGGGGAATAGTTATTGTCTAGGTTAGGATTTCTTTTTATTAGGTCTACTTGCTAGATTCCTTTCTAGTAAGATTTTATTTTTATTTTTAGGTCTTCTTTAGTCTATCTTTCTTTTTGTGTGTTTGTTCGTAATTTCCATTGACTATTCCGTTCACCATTATGGAGTACGCGAATCCACCATACCACCAACCAAAAAGGCCATTCTACCCTGTTGACATCTCGAATTTCAAACAATATCGAGATGAACCCATATATGATGCATGGACTCGTTTTAAAATTTTACTTTGAAAATTCCCTCATCATAGTTTCTCTTTATCATCCCTAACCGAAACCTTTTACTATCGTGTCAGCCAATGTGACCAAATGCGCATCGATGATTTTGCCGATGGGGGCCCTAGGGAATTAAATGATGAAAAAGCGTGGGATACCATAGAAAACTGTGCCCAATATTATTATAGAGTAGACAACCCAACAAACAACATCACAAATCAATCAAAAACAAGTTTGATGGAGCAAACAGGAAGTTTGTTGGGGGATGAATATACTCATGTTGAGATACCTAGTTGGATGGCACCTAATATCATAGTACAAAACAAACATATAGGTAATCTAGGTACAATGGAGGATGAGGTGGATAATCCAAGCCCACAAAGTACCCCACAAGTCCTACCATCATTTGAGGCACATACACCGCCCGTGACTTACCCGGAAGAAGTAGAAGAGACTATAGGAACCCCAATTGAGGTAGAACCCTTGGACCAAGCACCACCAGAGGATATAGGTTTGAACACTTGTAGTGATAACCTTACTCCTAGTTCTAGGGAAGTTCCTAGTTTTGATGAATCGGAACCTCAACCAAAACCATTACCTAATCTTCCATCCTTGGATGAAGATTTAGGAATTGAGATAGGTCCCGATCCACCCATCAAACCATGTAGTCTGGGTAGTTTTACGTTGAAGGTAGTAGACCCCAAGCCTTGTAGAGAAGAAGCCAACATAGGAGTGGACCATGACCTTACATACTTACATCACCCATTCATGATTGATCGTAAGAAACATTATGGGTTTAAACCGGGTTTATTAGGTCAAAATAGATCCCCAACTAGGAATCTCTCGAAGTTGATAGAAAATGATCCCTTCTTAGGAGAAAACTTCAACTCACTCATTGACCAAAGTGAACTAGGTAAGGTTATGATGAAAGGAGCACACCCGTTTGAGCATATAATTCATCCACCACTCTTCTCTCACGTGGCATATTTCCACCCTAAGGGTGTGTATCGCTACTTCCACCCGCACTTAATCTTAAGTGTAGGGAAAACCTCCCCTATTTCCGGAAAATAAGGGAAGAGTCAGGCTCGTGACTCGAACAAAAACAAGCGCTTCTTGGGAGGCAACCCATGTTTTGTGTGATTTTAATTGTTTGATTGTTATTTGCTTCCGTATGCATGTTTTATTTTTATTGTTGGTTGATCATGTTTCTCAATTAAAATGTGAAATACTTTATTATGTTGTTTAGCCTAGTCTTAACTTCAACCTAAAGGTATTTTTGCAAAAGATAAGTGTAAGGGGAAACCCCAAATATGTTTTTTAAGAAACAACCGATCATGATTCTCCACAATATTTAATGAACATGTGTATTCGTATTGTTAGAGTCAAATGCTTGTATTGAGTCATAATGTAGTTTTGCAGGATTTTCCAGGAAGTAGGACAAAATTTTTCCAGAAATTTTCCGGAAACTTAACATAAAGATTTCTGCAGGTTCATTCTGACGGCGTCAGGCAATTGCTCTTGACGGCGTCAGGAGTCAAAAATCTGGAAATTTTACCAGTTTTGTTTTTCTAACGGAGTCTTATAAGTTTTTGTGAATTATTAAGTTTTATAATCTCCAGGAAATCTGCAAACTTCATTCCACAAGCATTATATCTTATTTTGTTTTCTAGGATTTAGTAACTTATATAGGATGCCGCCGATTTTACGCGAGGTTGCCTTGTCTACTTTTGTCAGGATTTACAGGTTATTTGAGACAAGAAGATGATTTATATTCTGGAAGGGAAGCTTTGATTGTTCGTTTTCTTGGAGGAAGATTTAACCTGGCCAACCTAAAATCCATACCGAGCGAATCAGGGGAGTATTTGAATTCATTCTCTTTACTTTTAACTTTTACATTCTTTACTTGAACATTGGGGACAATGTTCATCTTAAGTGTAAGGGGAGGGTAAAAAGATGATACCTTACATATGCACTTTCGCTTGAGTTTGTTTTGTTTGATAGTAGATGAGTAATAAAACTATGAGAAATACTTGTTAGTGCAATTTTAGCGCCAAATTTAAAATTTTTTACAACATTTAGGAGTGAAACTTTAGCCATAGCAAGCGTCTCATGGATAGGAGGTTGTATGACTAGCACATAACCGTATATTCAGAAAAATTTTCCACCCAAAAATGTGAGGTTCGCCTTTAGTTTTGATAGGAAAAGCATTTATTATTGGTGCTTATGAGTGTACCGGTAGCATTTAGATTCTAGAACTTGCGTTAGTGATGCATCCCGAGACCGCTAGTGAGACTACATTCGTGTAGTAGGATTTACTACATGATAAGAGGCATTAGGATCACCCTTGTGTTAAACCCGTATTACGATTACTTGACCATTTAAGTCATATTACTTGGCTAGTTAAGTCAACTAATTTTTCCCACACCCTTAGCGTTGTACTTATTTTTAGTACACGATACCCCTAGTACACCCCTCCGAGCCTATCTTTTCGTTTCTAACTTTAAGCATTTTACTTAAAGGAAGAATTTGTTACACCCCACTTAAATGTACACCCAAATCGCCTTAGCCTTCCGTGTATGCGCTCATTTTTAGTGCATTATTGTTATTTGTTAAACCCTAAGTTAACTTTCTAATTGATTACATGGTTGCTAAGTCGAGTCATATCCTTGTACATATTGTTTTGGGACGATTGGGACTCATGGGTAAGTACTTATTTTATGGAGTAATGGGGAAGAACAACACTTATTACCCCCATATGTACGTTAATCTTAAAAGTGCTCCAAGTGTTTTGATTTTCTTAATTCGAGTCATTAGAATAGTTTAATGTAAAGTATGTAAAGATTCAAGTGTAAGGGGAATGCTCAAACCCCTATGATGTATTATTTTGGATGGTAGGGTAAGAGTGTATGTCAAAAAAAAAAAAAAAAAAAAAAAAAAAAAAAAAAAAATCGAAAAAATCAAGAAAAAGAAAAAAAAAAAAAATAGAAAAGAAAGAGAAAAAAAACATACGGACTACCATCCCGTTTTCATTCTATGTTCATTTTATGTTTTTAGTTATTTTTCATTTATTAGCTTAAGTCGAGTCTAGTCTTGGCTTAGCAACGCCATCTTGTACATGTAATTAACTAAGATTGTTAACTCGCCACCAGTAAAATCCCCTTTATCCAACAAAACCGTGTAATTCATATCCCTACACCTAACGTTATAACCCTTTAAAAGACCTCTTTGATAGTTATCCTAGGTGCTTACGCCATGTGGTGGAGGTTTGATCCTTTCCCAAGCCTATGGTAATCTATTTTGCTATGACAGGTAGTGAGAGATATCTTCCATTTCCATAATGTTATATTACTTTATTACACCCGAGAGATGTGAGTATCTAAACACTATTTGTGAGGTGCTTGTGTATGACCTCCGTGCTTGTCTATTGGTCTTTAGTGGAACGATTATTTGTTGTAATTACTTTTATATTAGTGTTAAATGACCCCTAACTTGTCTTTTGAGTAGAATAAAAGCTCATTTGCTTGAGGACAAGCAAATCTCAAGTGTAAGGGTATATGATGAGGCGAAAAATGATCCGTTTTTAGGGGGTCATTTAAGCCCGAATCCGAATTTATTTGATCAAATATTGCCCTAAATCGTTCCTTTTGTGATTTTAGGTGTTTGGAGAGTGAATTCTGGAAAAGAGGCTATTTTGGACGTTTTTGGAGCATAAAGTGAAGAAAACAACAAAGTACCAAATCCAAGCTGGAATTACAAGGTGACGGCGTCAAGAATTTACTCTTGACGGCGTCAGAAAGGATGAATATTTTACCGAAGGTTGTGAAGGCGTCAGATGAAGAGATGACGGCGTCAAAATGACCAAGATTAATTTACCGAGGGTGGTGACGGCGTCACATAGGCCGTCACGATTGGATCTAGGGCGTCCGAGGAAGTATATGGCGGCGAGTTGACGGCGTCAGATTTTACTCTTGACGCCGTCAGGACGATTTTCCTATATATAGTTTTCTAGTTTTTTCATTAAAGGGAGAGAAGTTTTGGTGAAACCCTAAAGACGATTTTGGTGCCCCTTTTACAGGTTTTTCAAGGGTTCCAAACCCTTGAGACCTTGCATTGTAATTGAGATAAGTATACTCTTAATTCAATCAATATGTCTATGTGTTGGTTGTCTATCTTTTGTTCTTATCTTAATTCTACTATGCTAGGCTAAATTTCCTTTGTGTTTGCTTAGATCTAATGAAACCTAGATGTTGATTATGTGTTGATTACTTGTCTATTCTTGTTTTGAATGAATGATATTATATGTTAGGCTTAAGAAAACTGGCAGATCTCCAAATGGTAACATGCTTGAACGTCTTAAGAAACATGAACCGAGGCGTACTAGGTCTTTATTGGTTGTATTTAATGCATGAGCCACTGTTTACAATCCCTATAGTTGTGCTGGGTCATGGTGTAGGAGGAGATAAGAGCTCATAGAGTTGGGGAGTTATGTATGCCACTCCACGAATGGTATTAAGGAATACAACCCGTCATTCATACAAGTGTAACAAGTAATTAACATGTAAAAGATATCTAGGGAGTAATGAAGTCTAAGTAAACACAATTTCTCCAACCACTGCTCATAACCTTAGTTTAATATTAGTTTAATTTCATTTTCATTAGTTAATTAGTTATAAAGTAGTTTTTGGGTTAGTTGATTAGCAACTAATTCCGCCCACTCCTTCAAAACCCGAGATTTTACTTGCTTTCATAAAATATAAAAACACAAAAATAATCATCTTCCATCTCTAGAACTATTAATTAGGCTTTCTAATCCTAGCGACACTATTCCTAAGCTGAACGATCAATCCCCCGGTACTTGTCACTATACTATACTACAACGATCAGGTACACTGCCTGGTGGGGGTTGTAAGCCTCGCGAGATCCCTCGAGAGGTAAAGCAAGGTGCGATTCCCACGCATCACTCACCAACTATCAATAACTCCCCTCACCTTCCCCCTCCTACCCTCATTAATACCACACCAAACCCACTACCCTGCCTTTTACCAATTTTCCCGCCATTATACATTTGAACGGCGGGGATCAAATAAGCTCATCCAACGGCTCATAAGCAAGTGGGAATATCTTTGTGGACCTCCAAGACTATAAAAGAAAAAGAAAACAGAAGATGGAAGCAGTAGTTAGTGTAGTTTAGTTTTAGTGTAATTTAGTTTTTATGTCTTAGTTTTAATTTCAAAACTCAGTTGTAACTCTTTGCTTAAAATCATTGTAACAAGTGGTATTAGTGTTTTTTTAAACTCATTGTACTCATTAATCTAAGATTTTCAGCTTTCACTTTCAAATTTACAATTTCAGTTAAAAGTTTAAATTCTTGTTATAAGTGATCACAGTTGTTGTTTCTGGTGTGTATTGGTTTAATTCCATCCCAAATAAGCTCAGTAAGCTTTGTAATAGCTTATGTGAGCTCATCTGATCATTTCAGCTTGCAAGCTCTTATGAGCTTTATTTTCAAAGTAAGGCTCTGTCTCATTTTTTTTTGCTTTCTCTCTACAGTAGTATTTAGTTATAAGTTTATTGCTACTTGTGTTAAATATTGCCTAGTTTAGTTGTTCAAGTAGTCTTGTTAAGTTGTTTCATGTTCTAAACATAAGTAGTGAGCCAACTGTCATATTGTGGTCTTTTGTAGAAATATTAGTGGTTGCAGTTTTAACTTATGCCTTTGTGTTTATTTATGCTTACTTAATCATCATTGATCATTGTAAAACAGTTCCCTAGTCTAAATTGTTCATTTGCTTGCAAAATCATCAAATCAAGTTTCATAGGGGGTGTTTGGAATTATCTGTTTTGCTAAGTAGTTGTTGATTTTATAGTCAAATGTTGGTTTGAACACTCTTCTCTGTATTAAAGTGACATAAAACAACCATTGCATAAGTAGTTTTTATTACAAAAAGTCAAATCTTAGGTTTTGTACCCTCACAGTCAACTGTGAGGGTTTTGGGATCTCAAATCCATTACTTTGGCTACTATGCTTGTTAATCTAGTGCAATTTAGTCTTAAAATAGCTCATAACTTCATTTTTAATCAGTTAAGTGTGATCAAAACTAAAAAAAGTCAAGGTTCAAAGTTTTTAGTAAAAAGTCAAAAGTGATCTTTCAGATTTTTCCAAAAATTAACATATTTATTTTGAATTTTGTGTTAGCTTTCATAGCTTGATACTTGTTTCATTAGATAGCCTACCAGCTCATCTGTGAGATTCCATGGTTATAGTATTTTTGTGATTTTTGTACTGAGTCCTACATTGCCTCAAAGTCACTTGCAGGGCAATACCATGCCCTGCTACACAGTCCACCAGGCTCAGACCCAACTTTCATGCCCTCTCATACCCTACATAGTGGACCCCACAGGCTGCTTATTGGCTTTTTGAAAAGCCAATAAGCAGTTCTTCAAGTCTCTGGGCTTACTTTGGCATTTAAGTCCCATTTGATAGGGCTGTAAAAGCCACAAACCTTGTCCCTTAACTGTATTGGCTGTTTGGTTTTGGTTTAGCTTATCCAGCTTATCTGGCTTATTCTAGGTCTAATTTTGTTCCTTCCACCTTAATTTGGTCCTTTTAACTTATTCACACCTTATTTTACCTTTGTGGGCCCCTCTAGTAGTCCACATCAGCATTAACCAAATAAGCACTTGCTTTGCTTATTTTTAAGCTCCAAGAAAGTTGTCTTTGTATAAGTTTGTTATTTTCAGTAGTGTAATAAGTTTCCAAAAGAAAAATTCCAAAAATCAAAGTTAATTTCTAAGTGATAGTTTCTATTTAATTTTATTTAATTTTAATTTTCATTTTTATATTTTTATTAAGTACTTGTCATTTTTATATTTTTCTTAAATTTCTATTATACTAAAGTATTTATAGTAATTTTCTCAGATTTTTATTTTATTATTTAGTATTTATTAGAATTAATTTTAGTTTTATTAATTATTAATTAATATTAAGTTTAAAATAGCATAATTAGTTTTTATTAAGTAAAACCTAGTTTTTATATTTTTTATAGATTTTATAATTTGTAAAATAATTTTAGAAATTTTCTTAGAGTTTTTACTCTTCATTTGCTAATTTTTATAATTTAAAATAGTTTATTTAGTAATTAGTAATTAATTAATATAAAAACCACAAAAAGACAAAAACACTTATTTTTAATTTTAAAACTTATTTTTAGTTATTTTATAAATTTAGAAATTTTATTTTCACCTTTTTAGTATTTAAATAATATTATACTGTATTCTAGTTATTTAAGTATTAATAATAAGTATTAAATAGTTTTTAATTAATATTAAATAATTAATTAGTGTTAAAATTTATTTTAATTTTCTAAAAATTTTCTTTTACTTTTTAGTTTGTAAAAAAATCATTTTCACCCCCTGGGGGTTTTCAGATTTCACTTTTTACTTTTTATTTCGTACGTCTACGTTTTATTTAAACGTAACGTACGCGTTTTTAAGTTTTAATCGTTTCTGGTTTTTCCTACTTTCCCGTCTTATTCACATAGCTTATTTAAGCTATTCTCTTGTAGATTCCTTAGTTAAACCATTCACAAACCCCTTTTCCATCCAAATCCACCCGATCACGAAACCGTTTGAATACAATTCACACCTCGTCGGGACATACGACCCGGGGAAACCTTATACTTCCGCGGAGCATTGGTTTTAGCTGTTTGACTATTATAGTTGACCATTCACATGTGGTTGACCAATAATCGTCTGACGGTTTAGCACCAATCATGCACACTTACTACTTGATTTATTCACCAGACGACTTAATTGCTGAGGTGAGTCATAGCCCCACTTTTACTCGTTTAATTACTTTATAAACTCTTTGGGGGAGATACATGCTCAACTACTTATTTTTATTTTCACAAGTACTCTAAACATTTTCATATTACTGTAAGTTTATAGCCCCACTCTTTACTTTACTTTGCTTTACAAACTTAGGGTGAGAAACGTGCAAACACTTTATGAATTTTTGCTTTTATGCAACACACTTTATGAGTTATTGCTTGTATACAACATACTTTATGAACTATTACTTATATGCAACACACTTTATGAACTATTGCTTTTATGCAACACACTCTATGAACTATTGCTTATATGCAAACCACTTTACAAATCATTGCTGTTATGCAAACACTTGAATGACAATTGCTTTTATGCAAACACTTTCATGGACCACACTGAAACTTATGCTTTATTTAAACTATTACGTGGATTAGCCTAAGCCCTTGAATTCCACTATGCCCAAACTCATGAACCGTCAATTCCTGCTGGGAAGCGCGAATGTTATAAATAGATCTATTGGGGGTGACTCCCCCGTTTGGTTTGACCGGATAGGCAAACATGAACGTATAACAGGTCGAGTTACAAGTGTATCGGGATAAACACTTGTCGGGCCTTTATATTTAACATGCTTCTAGAGCATGCACACTGTCGTAGCTTCGGTTGCATGAACTTAGTGCTAGCGTAATACACTTCTACTTTTATGTGACATTATATTCATTGTAATGATCACATACTTTGCCTATAGTCCAACTTTATGCTTAATACTTATGGTCTACTTTACTGATATTTTTCATTACACTGTGAGTAAAGCAGTAGTCACTAAAACTAAACTTGATTTGTATGTGAATGGTTATTCACACTCGAAAATCTTGTGGTCGACTTTACTACATTTACTTGAAAGTAAACTATATTTTCATGACATTGTGAGCGACACAATGGTAATAAAACTTTTATCGAACTCACATTTCTTTTATACTAAATTGCTATTTATACAAACCTATGAACTCACCAGCATTATAGCTGACTCTTTTAAGCATGTTTTTCTCTGGTACAAGATAATTGATGATTCTCAAGGCAGGGTGTGGCATGGCATGTAAGTGTTTTGGCATACACTTATGACCTCTTTTGTAATGGGACAACATTTTGTATATGGGCCATATTCCGCAATAATTTAACTTTTGTAAACTTTATTATTTCATTAATAAAAGTTACTAAACAGATTTTATAAAACCGTTCTTTGTACTTAGTGTTGTGATACCAACTGAGTAACACCTCTGCGACATTGTCTTCCGCTGCGACCCATTTTTGGGGGTGTTACATTTTCCCTTCTTACCCAATCGAACCACGCCCTTCCATGGCGATACCTTCAGCATTACTCTATCTCCAACTTGGAATCCCGAAGGTTTCATACGGTTGTCTGCATAGCTTTTCTATCGGTCTCTTGCTGCTTTTATTCGCTCTCTAATTTAAGAATGGTTAAAGTCACACAAATGAAAATAGCTTTGCTAAAAAAATAAGAATCTCAAGCTTTTGTGGCTTAATATTATCAAATAACTTCCAAGTAGGGCTAAGCATCGGTAAAAAACCGAACCGAAACGAACCGACAAAAATTGAATCGAACCGAAAATCATTAGTATATAGAACCGAAACCGAACCGAAACCGAATTGAGCATTGTCGGTTCGGTTCGGTTTCCTGCCCAATATGCTCAGCCGTCAGCCCTACCTCCAAGTATTAATATCGATTTTATTATGTGTAATAGTTAGTTAAATGTTGGTTTGGGTCTAATTTGAGTCTTTACATGGGCTGTTAGAATAGAAGTAAAACTTACTTGGCCTTATTCAATTATTTATAATAAGAAAAAAGTTTTTGATATAAACAATTGCGTTTTAAAAAGCTGATCCACACTTACAAAACCCCACCAATGACAAAACATCATTTTCATCACACGGATCCATCCAACTCCCCTCCATTTGCTTCATACCTTTTTAATCCAATTATCATATCCATCCAGCTCCCCTCTCCATGCTTCACACATTTTTAATCTAACGATCACAACACTCTTATAAAAAACACAAACTCCCACCCACCGCTGTACAAACCTAACACATCACAGCCACCAAAATTCTTATCATTACCCTACTCTCTTTTGTAGCTGACATAATGGCCCTACCAATCATGATGACAAATGCCTTGGCTATAAGCCTTGGCATCATTCTCTGTAGGACACAGCCGACAATCTCCATGGTAAAATGGTGACTTAAAAAAAGGACTAATTCGGGCGAGTCTAGCTGTTACACAAAGCCGTATAGGCACAAATGAGACAGATAGACAAAAATAAGTCCTACCTAAAGTGCTAGATTTGATCACTTCATGGTGAATAACAAATGATGAATCAACCCATGCAATTTCCATTTGCTACCTACAATTCCAGTTTAATGTTGAATTATGTATGATGCATGTGCTCATTGACAAAAAAGAGATGCTACGTGCTAGGTTGGTATCTCTATTTTTAGAAGGAGTGTATATTTTACAAGCAAGAACATCAAACATTAATTTATAACAACAAAACTGCAATTACAAAAGACAACAAGATTCATTGTTTGACATACCTTTAATCCTCAAGGTGGTATGCTTATAAGTGGTTATGTCCCAGAGTATCATCATGCCCTAGAATGTTACCAAGGTTTATCTCAGAGAAAATCGGGCAATTACCATACCCTTGAGATTTGTACCTCTTGAATCCCCTAGAATGTGTGCCTATTCATTACCCTTTGCTATCATTTTATCATAGGTAGCCTTATTTAGAATCTTTCCTTTATGACCATCCATTTTCATTCTTAATTGAACATAAATTTTAATACTAAATTAAACTAAGCAATGGTGATGATGATGATGATAATAATAATAATAATAATAATAATAATAATAATAATAATAACATACTAGAAATACATACTTGAACTAACTCATCAAAATTGTCCATTTTCTGATTGCTGACTTAGGCTTTGATTACAGAGCTTCCAATACGGCGTACTGCCATAGTATAAATCGCATTATGCTTTCATTTTCACCAATACTTGGTGAACTCTTCCAGATACCAATACGGCGTATGGCTAGAGTTTCATACGCCGTATGCTCTTTGCAGTTTGCATACAAAATCATCAATTAAGCTCCAAATCATGTCTTTTTCCGTGTCTTTTCCAATATTGCTCCATAAAAACTATAAATAATAAACTTAAACTATCAAGTATCAATTCAATTATAAACATATAATAATAATCGCGGGATAAATAATATATAAATATAGCAACATTTGATGTTATCAAATATCCCCTAATTTGATGTTACATGGAAATAGTTGACTGCGTCTTGCAGAGAATGATGAACAAGGTTTATAGCCAAGGCATTTGCCATCGTGATTGGTAGGGCCATTATGTCAACTACAAAAGAGACTTGGATAAAGATAAGAATTTTGGTGGCTATGATATGTTGGGTTTATACACTGGTAGGTGGGAGTTTGTGTGTATATGTAGGTGTGTTGTGATCATTGGATTAAAAAGGTGTGAAGCAAGGAAGGGGGAGCTTGATGGATCCGATCGTTGGGTTAAAAAGGTGTGAAGCAAGGAGAAGGGAGTGAGATGGTTACGCTGTAGCTTCCTTCAGCATACTATGAGTTTGTATATTTTGCAATCTCTTTCCAATTTCCGCATTTCTTTAGCTCCTATGCTCATTCGTAACCTGGATATAAAAACGGAAATAAAGTATTTATCCACATAATAAGTATAAACAATGAGCATAATAGGGGAAATTGACACTTAAATATCGGTATTATTTGATGTCATCATGCACTGTGCACACCACTAAGCTCCTAGGGTAACTTGATTTTGTATGCTACTGGACCGATTCATTCTAGTATCTCAAATGATCCGGCATACCTCGGGGCAAGTTTTCCCTTCTTACCCAAACGAACCATGCCCTTCCATGGTGATAATTTCAGCATTACTCTATCTCCAACTTGGAATTCCGAAGGTTTCCTACGATTGTCTGGATAGCTTTTCTATCGGTCTCTCGCTGCTTTTATTCGCTCTCTAATTTAAGAATGGTTAAAGTCACACAAATGCAAAAAAAAAAAAATAAAATCTCAAGCTTTTGTGGCTTAATATTATCAAATAACTTCCATGTAGGGATGAGCATCGGTCCAAAACCGAATCGAACCGAAAATCATTAGTATATAGAACTGAAACCGAACCGAGCATTGTCAGTTTGGTTCAATTTTGTGTCGGTTTGGTTTGGTTTATATGGTTTAGTTTTTCTCAGTTATGGGTCGAACCGAAACCAAAAACCGAAGTATATAGAATCTAAACGAACTGAATGTGATAGGTTCGGTTCGGTCAAGTTCGGCTCTGTTTTCCGGTTCGGTTCGGTGGCCCTACCTCTAAGTAGTAATATAATGTGTCATAGTTAGTTAAATGTTGGTTTGTGTCTAACTTGCGTCTTTACATGAGCTGTTAGAATAGAGAATAGAAGTAAAACTTACTTGGGCTTATTTATAATAAAAAAAGTTTTTGATATAAACAATTGCATTTTAAAAAGCTGATCCGCACTTACACAACCCCACCAATGACAAAACATCATTTCCATCACACGAATCCATCCAACTCCCCTCCCCTTGCTTCACACCTTTTTAATCCAATGATCAGATCCATCCAGATCCCCTCTCTATGCTTCACACATTTTTAATCTAACGATCACAACACTCATATAAAAAGCACAAACTCCCACCCACCGCTGTACAAACCTAACACATCACAGCCACCAAAATTCTTATCGTTGCCCTACTCTCTTTTGTAGTTTACATAATGGCCCTACCAACCATAATGGCAAATGCCTTGGCTATAAACCTTGGCATCATTCTCTGTCAGGCAATAATTTCCATGGTAAAATGGTGACTTAAAAAAACGACTAATTCGAGCGAGTCTAGCTGTTACACAAAGTCATATAGGCACAACTGAGACAGATAAGCAAAAATAAGTCCTGCTCAAAGTGCCAGATTTGACCACTTCGGGTGAATAACAAATGATGAATCAACCCATGTAATTTCCATCTGCTACCTATAATTCCAGTTTAATGTTGAATTATGTATGATGCATGTGCTCATTGACAAAAAAGAGCTGCTACTTGTTAGGTTGGTATCTATATTTTTAGAAAGAGTGTATATTTTACAAGCAAGAACATCAAACATTAATTTTTAACAACAAAACTGCAATTACAAAAGACAACAAGATTCATTGTTTGACATACCTTTAATCCTCAAGGTGGTATGCGTACAAGTGACTCTATCCCAGAGTATCAACATGCCCTGGAATGTTACCAAGGTTTATCTCATAGAAAATCGGGCAGTTACCATCCCCTTTAGATTTGTACCTCTTGAATCCCCCTAGAATGTGTGTCAATTCATTACCCTTTGCTATCATTTTATCATAGGCAGCCTTATCTAAAATCTTTCCTTTATGAGCATCCCTTTTCATTCTTAATTTAACATCCTATAATCAAAAATTTTAATACTAAACTAAACTAAGCTCGAATATGATGATGATGATGATGACAATAACAATAACAATAATAACAACAACAACATAATAGAAATACATACTTGAACTAACTCGTCAAAATTGTCCATTTTTTGATTGCTGACTTAGGCTTTGACTGTAGAGCTTCTAATACGGCGTACTGCCATAGTTTAATTCGCCGTATGCTTTCATTTTCACCACTTAGTGAATTCTTCCAGATACCAATACGGCGTATGGCCAGAGTTTCATACGCCGTATGCTCTTTGCAGGTTACATACAAAATCATCAATTAAGCTCCAAGTCATGTCTTTTTTCGTGTCTTTTCCAATATTGCTCCATAAAAACTAAAAATAATAAACTTAAGCTATCAAGTATCAATTCAGTTATAAACATATAATAATAATCGTGGGGTAAATGATATATAAATATAGCATATATTTGATGTTATCAAATATCCCCCATTTGATGTTACATGGAAATAGTTGGCTGTGTCATGCAGAGAATGATGACCAAGTTTTATAGTAAAGGCATTTGCCATCGTGATTGGTAGGGCCATTATGTCAACTACAAAAGAGACTTGGATAAAGATAAGAATTTTGGTGGCTATGATATGTTGGGTTTGTACATTGGTGGGTGGGAGTTTGTGTGTATATGTAGGTGTGTTGTGATCATTGGATTAAAAAGGTGTGAAGCAAGGAGATGGGAGCTTGATGGATCCAATCGTTGGGTTAAAAAGGTGTGAAGCAAAAAGAGGGGAGTGGAATGGATCTGATCGTTGGTTTTAATTATTGGCATACATTGCACATTATACTTGATTTGTTTATTATACATAACTTTTACGTCTTATGCTAAAAATTGTTTGACACGAATATTAGATTTAAATTGGCTTCGCCGTAACGCGCGAGTGCCAACTTACTCGTTTTATAAAAGATGCAATATAAAAATTACTCTCGAGTCCCCCAACTATTTCGCTATCAACACTTATATAAAAAAAAAAGATAAAAGAAAGACAGAAGAAGCAAATCTGGTTGTTGGTTGTTGTTTAAAAATTGGGGAAGAAATAAACAGAGAAGAGAGAAACCCTTGTTCCGCCATTTCCGGACCCACCAATTCCTCTTAACCCCTTCTTCCCCCCAATTCAAAATGCCAGCTTCCTCTTCAGGTATTTATTTATTCATTCACATCACTTCTATTATATTAATTATATATTATATTTTATAAAACCCAATTCTGTTACAGTTTGTTACGATTCTGTTACGATTAATTATTTTTTTATATAATTTTGTATATTAGAAACTAGGAACAGATGGAAGAAACGTAAACGCGGAGGTGGAAGTGGCGAACAATCACGAAAACCTAGACCGCGTAATCGCCGCGAAGAGGAGGACGACGAGGACTACGAACTCGAACAAGAAGACGAGCAACAGGAGCAGGAAGATGCTGACCTTGACCTTATTGACGATGCTGATGCTGATGCTGACGTCATCACTAACACGAACTCACCCGATCCAGGTCCTGTTGTGGCGCCTACTGTTGTTTCTGGTGCGCGCGCCAGTGAGAGTGAGGTTTTTGCGGATAAGGCGGTGAGGGTGTCGAGTTTTCCGTCTGTGGTGAAGCAGAGTGTGAATCGGTATCATTATATGGTGAATCAGGTTTTGGTTAAGGAGAGAGGTGGATTGAGTGAAGGGAGTTTGTTTTTGGAGAATGTTTCGCACGGCCAGAAGCAGGCGGTGTCGCTTTTCCCGAGGGATACGGCGGTTTTGACAGGTGGAGACGAAGGGGGGTTTGTGATTACGCCGCCGGTTATTATGGAAGGGAAGGGTGTTGTGAAGAGATACGGAGCGAATCGGGTTCATGTTGTGCCAATGCACGCAGGTATAATGTTACAAGCTTACTTTTTATATGCTCATTTGTCGTACAAATGCATTAACATACAGCGTAAGAAAAGTGTAAATATTGCAGCTTTAACTTTGCATATTGAAAGTTTTAAGCTTTGACCAAATTTTAATACTTTGTTTGAGTTTTTTGATATTAAAATAAATTAGGGTTAATACGTGAAACTTAATTAGTTACTACGCCACTCTTTTTTAGAAGTGGAAAATTATTTGGAACTGATTAAAATAAGGTGGAAACAAAATTTAGGACTGAAGGAGTAGACGAGCAGTTACTATTTACTATGAAAATGACACGTTTGGACTTACGTTTCTATGTTGGTGTAGTTCTGCTTCTATATTGGATAATTACGTTTTTATTAGTGAATGTAGGCAGTTGTTAAAGTGTATAGCTTGTGGTTGATTTTCTGTTGTGGGTTTTGGTTTTTGTGTTAAGCAGATTGGTTTTCACCGACATCAGTAAACAGGTTAGAGAGACAGGCAGTGCCACATTTTTTCTCTGGGAAGTCAATGGAACATACTCCGGAAAAGTATATGGATTGTCGTAACCGTATTGTTGCTAAGTACATGGAAAATCCAGCAAAGAGGTTGTCAGCTTCTGATTGTCATGGTTTTTTAGTTGGTGTTGATCCTGATGATGTAACTCGAGTTGTACGGTTTCTTGATAATTGGGGTGTAATTAATTACTGTGCCGCTCCGCTGAATCATCATGATTCTAGAAATGAGGACTCGTGTCTCACAGAGGATTCAAAAGGAGAATTACGTGTGCCAGCAACTGCTTTGCGATCTATTGATAGCTTAATACAATTTGATAGACCAAGATGTAGGCTAAAAGCATCAGATATATATCCTGAATTGGCTGTTGATAGTGAAAATAAGTCTGATTTGGACAGCAGAATTCGTGAGCTATTATCTGAAAATCGGTGCAATTTTTGCGCTAAATCTCTTGGTATTGTCTACTATCAGTCACTCAAAGAGGTGAATTACCATCCATTTCGTACTTCTTCTTTCTTCTTCAGTAATTACGACACTTCTTAATTGACCCTTAACTTAAATAGTGTCTAGTTGTCAACTTCAAGAACATATAAATTGTGATTGAAGGTATATGTCTATTGATGATTGATGACATAAGATTATTGGCTTAAATACTCCATATCACTAACACGTCCTGAACATTGAGGACGCCTATGACCCACCGGAATTGAAATGCTGATCTAAGATACATTGACCAAAATGCTCTTAATTATCAAACCTTTATTTAGTCATTTGTTCTTATTCACTTCATGATGCACCATAGATGCATACCAAAAACAAGCAATATTAGATAAAATTTATTTAAGAGTGTACACTAGGAAACACGCGCTGCCACATCATCTGTGAGTCTCAGGCTTAATGGTAAAGACCCAATACAATTTTGTGCATGACCTTTGTTTATGTATATGTATTATGGCCTAGAGCATTATTCCCAATATAATATACTACTGGCATGAACTTTAAGAAGGGGCTGACCTACATGGCTTGTTATGGATTGCATGTATTGTAAAAAAGGGCAATATGTAATATTCAATCTTTCCAATATATGCACGGACCATACGTACCTTCTCTTACCAAAGTATGCAATTTGTTGATTAAATGGCAAAAAAAGCTAAGAATGTTGTTTTTGATGGAAAAATTGATAAGCATGTTGTGTTTAATGGTTAAAAATGATAAGCATGTTGTGTTTAATGGTAAAAGCAGCGCCGTAGCTGGGCTATCAGAGGCCCTGTGCAAAACCGCTTATGTGATAATAAACATGCAAAATTAAAAATCTATTGTAACGATCTAGCTTTGATTTAATGAGTTTTTCATCACTTTCACCCACTTAAAATACATTTTAACAAATATTCACAACTAAATTTCATATCTCGTCAACATTTTACTGTTGAAAATGATTTTTTAGGCCACAACAATATAAAGAGGTATATATTTTGAGGTCATGTACGGTAGCACATCTCGCACACCCTCGTATACGGCTCTGGGTAAAAGATTGTAAGCATGTTGCTTTTAATGGTAAAAGATGACAAGCATGTTGCTTATAATGGTAAAAGATGGTAAGCCTGTTGCATTTAATGGCTACAATTTGCATATTTTGGTAAGATGTTGGTAAGTCTTGCATCAGATGGTTAAATTGTTGTATTAATGGTTAAAAGAGTATGTTACATACTTGCTTATATTGGTAATATAAGTGATTATTTGATAGTACGTTGCACTTTCTTGCAGTTTGCCTCTGTAAAAATTTAGATGATAAGAGTTGTGTTCTAGTGCACTCCTTGAAAAATTTGCTATGTGATGTGTACGGTGTATTCTGGCCGTATCTCTTGGAGGCCGCTGGCTCTTATTAATTTTCTAAATGAAATATTCAATTACCAATAAGGGTTGAGGACTTGACAATAAGATTTTTATTTTATTTTATTCTTTGATGCTTCAACCTATCCACGGTTTAATAGAACATGATGGAAAGTCTACTATTCAGGCTTGCCATGGTCTATAAGTAGACATTATGGTAGTTTATAGTTTGCTTGTCTTTTAAAGCTTACACTTGTTTGCTGGCAGGTTGAGACACTATTATGCTTAAACTGTTATAATGACGGGGCATTTGTTGCTGGTCATTCAAGCTTGGATTTCATAAAGGTTGATTCCACTAGGGATTATGGTAATCTTGAAGCAGACTGTTGGACCAATCAGGAGACCTTATTGTTGCTGGAAGCTATGGAACGTTATAGTGAGAATTGGGTTGAGATTGCTGAGCATGTTGGCACCAAGTCAAAAGCTCAGTGTATCCTCCATTTTGTACGCCTTTCAATAGAGGAGCCACCTTTGGAAAGTATTGAGGTTCCAGGTGTATCAAACTTGCCCAATGGTAATGGTTCTGGAAAACCACAATCATGTGCAAATGGGAAAGGTATGTTTACATCTTTCAGTTCCTTTTTTCTATGGTAGTTTGGGTATCTTATAAAGTTTATGCTTGCAACATTCTCTTGCTAATACAGTGTCCGTTATTGAAGACCTTGGACTTGAAGAGAGATTGCCATTTGAGAAGTCTGCAAATCCTGTGATGTCTCAGGTGAGTTGTGGTTTTGTCGAGATTTATTATATGTTACAATCGTAACCTAATATCACATACTATGTGACAACATCCTTGTAGCCCTTGTTGCCTGACATCATCTCAATATAACATATACAAACATTGAACATCGTAATTTCGTGAATAATGGGGGGCTTCTGTAGTTACTTTACTCTGATAGGTGTTTTTGATATGATATGTTACCTATTTTAGTTTTTGATGCAATCTCGCTACCAGGAGTTTCTTTTATATTACATCGTTCATAACTTGATAAGCAGATCCCCTTAAATATATAAAGTATTATCTTTTCGATTATATAAACCAACGAGAGTTAAAATTTTAATGCTATATTACGTTGATGCTAGTACGTCTCTAAATGACTAGATATCTAGTTTGGTTATATCTTTTGAAGTGCCCAAATATAACTGTTAGTTACTAATCAGTGATTCAAAAGGAGTACTGTGAAACAATACATCTACTCACATTCACGGGTGGAACCAGGATTTTTAGTTAAGGGAGGCCGGCCGTGCTTAATGCAAAAAGTCATCGTGATAAATATGCTTCAAAAATTAATCTATAGTGTTGTCTTTTGTTGTTTAAGTTATTCATTTATGAATTTTGTAGAGATGTCTATAGAATAAGGCTAAATGTAAAAAATTAATAGAAAAGCGGTTTGTAATCTAAATAACTATGGATTGAAGTGACTTGATTAGGGGTGGCTCAGTACCCACTAGTCACCCTACTAGCTCCGCCTATGCTCACATTAGTACAGGTATGAACTGTTCATTTGTATTTTTTGTCCGGGAATTGTGCAAGGTAATTTAAGATATATACGAATGAGTGAAAGTCCTGAACTTTACTATTGTTTTGAACTTATGATGAGCATCATATGACTAAGGGAGGATTCCAACAGTGCAATAGATGTTCAACATGTGTATGTGTAAAGCTGCAATGGACTAACTTGGGCAGATGAACATTTTTATATGACTTGAGGAATGACCTAAAATAATAATGGTTATCAACTTTATAAGAGGCTAAGGTCATCGAATTTTGATATATTGATGTTTTTAAGCATCACTCTGCAGCCAAAAGGCCTGTGATACATTGAGGAACATTTTGTCACGCTTATTGATATTGCATAGTTCTAGAAATGGTTTTGCGATGTCAATAATATATTTTTTTTGGTATAAACTGAAAAGGATTTTAGGTGGGAGAGTAAAAATAGGATGTGGTTAATACTTAATAGTTACCCCTCCCCACCCTTTTTTATCTGTGTACCTGAAACACTTTCATTAATGGACTCTCTGTATTATCTTATGTTCTTACCTTCCGTTTTGATTCTTTAGGTTGCCTTTCTGGCGTCTGCAGTGGGACCGAGAGTAGCTGCAGCCTGTGCCCATGCATCTTTGGCAGCATTGTCTGAGGATGATCATCTAGGTGCTTCTGAAGATGCAGCAGTAGATGGTTATGGGTCTGAAAATAGGTATTGCTTCAAATATTCGCCATCCTTAGTTTTCTGTTTATTAGGTCAGCTTATTTGCTCTGGGAGTCTGGGTAATGGATTATAGTAGATGCTTATGAAATGCTGCACATGTTCTATTCGTTTAGTTTAGCTAATACGGGTCTTAGCTCGACTGTTGAATAAGGACTGACTGTATGTTGCATATGCCTGTAAAAGCAAATAGTATATTTATATAGCCGGTACAAGTTCGCTTTCAACTTATTAACATGACGAATCATATGGCAGTAAACACGGTGATTATAGAATATTTTCAGTTAAACAGACAGAACACAAAGAAAGATTGCTTGAAGTGTACAAGTCATGTTTGATCTTTTTAAGGCATGGTAATGTCTATCATTACATTTGACAGGCACTGTTTAGTTTACAAATCATTTCTTAATATAGTACTCTTATTGCTAGCTGGTATAGTGGCTAATGATATTATCGTTTATGGCTAAATGTTTGTATGCTGTTTAAATGTAATGATTATCGCGGAAATTTATTTATTCAAATTTTTTTGTTGTTATTAACATTGTAAGTATAGTTTATTGTCTGTTAGTTGGTAGTATTTACTGTCCTGCTCAAAATTAACACCAAGAATTTTTTTGTCTTCCTATCTTATCCTTGCTCTAATTTAAGATTTCTGTTTTGAAGGACGAATTCAGAAAGCATGAATGGTAGAGATGCCAGAAATCCAATTCAACCAAAAGGTTGTTTTTGACTTTAGTGGTCTTGCTTTCACATATCTCCTCTTTTTCTGACTATAGTGTGATATAATATATTCAGTTGAGAACTCTGGAGCAACTGCTACTTCTATATCTTCAGAAAAGATGAGAAATGCAGTACGATCTGGACTTGCTGCAGCTGCAACGAAAGCAAAGCTGTTTGCAGATCATGAAGAACGGGAAATTCAAAGGCTGTCTGCTAATATCATTAATCATCAGGTATAGTTGAATGACCTATTTACCCAATGCTATCTCTATAACATTTTGACGCTATTGTTATTTGCCCACTATGTTTCCTTGTGTTGTTATTAAGAGCATATTAAAGGTTTTGGACTAACAATGAAAACATTTAAATTACATACTGGAAGTACACCATAGATTTTATTTTCCTGCATCAATCACACTGTCATAAAATTGTAAATGTGTCCGATTTTTCATGATTCCACGGAAAATGGTATATGAAATGATAGCAATCATCATGTTTTGGAGTGACTATTCGGGCGGCTGTTGGCTAGTTGGTGTTTGGCTCCGAGTCATGCGATTGCTGACAGCAATCTAGGTGGGTGAAGCTGTAAAGGATGGTGCCCTGTGTTTTTGATGTCAATTTTGAATGTTGAAACTTAGAAATCTTTAACTTACACCAATATTGATTTTATAAACTGAAAACTATGAAAATAACAAAATGCCTTATCTAGGTTTTTACAGGCCTGAATTAGAAACAACTTAATCTGAGACCGAACCATTAATCCAATTTCTTATTCTGTTTTATCGGAAACCTACCATCTATACAATGGGAACCAAATAACCCGCTTACAAAGTGGGTGGAGCGGGTTCCTGAATGAACCTGAGTTATACCTACCCTTAATAGTATCACTTCCTCTTTTCTGCGCCATCTATTGTTTATTTCCTCTGTCATTCTCAGGTTGTATCACAAATGATGACATTTTATATGACGAGTTACACAGTACATTAGGAAATAGGAATTACATTTAGTTTTGAGTATGTATGTTGATAACTCTTTATCATTTAGAGGTTTAACCTAAGAAAAGGAGTTTGTGGTCTTGGAGTTCTCTTGATTTTAAGCCTGTAAACCTATAACTTTTCCATGAATAACATCTGTTCCCGGAACATGTTTATTCCTCATCATATATTCTATCAGAATGAATGGACTAGTTAATACTCGCTATGTTCATCTAACAGAGAGGTATCAAATATTGACCTCAACCCAACTTTTTCCACAAGAAAGCTGTTCCTGTCAAATATGTATATGAAGCATCAAGAGTTGCAAAGCATTAACTTTTTCCATTTCTGTCAATTTATTTGTAATGAGTTCTGTTACATAATTGTTATGCTATCTTTAGTTTCCAATGGAGAACTTGGGTGGGCTGGGTATCAGGTCAAAACAGGTAGTTTTTGGTACAAATTGAAAAAGTTAGGTTGGGTTGATCCAGAACACCTTCTTTCCAATTT
>JARVZY010005699.1:0-28880 GCA_030686995.1 Artemisia argyi | reverse complement strand
ATGATATATGAAAATGCCGGGGGTCAAAGATAGTGTCTTCATCCCCGAAGGAGTGAAGAAGAGAGGAAGGCACCGAGAAGGTCATGAGAATAATCATGAAAGGATGCTCATCCTCAAGATCAGGTTTAGTTTCCTGAATTTGGATTTTGTCGGTTAAGCTCTTAGGGCTAGAAAACATCCCGGGAGGGAGGGTGGGATAATTTGTCATAGAAATACAAATTCTCATGATTGAGAATCTTTCCCCCCGATCATGATGTTTCTTGCCATCATACTCCGGAGGAGTCATGATAAGGTGATCAATGATGGGCTTAGAAGGAATTTCATCAACATCACTGATGTCTCCATAAGATAAAGAATTTTCATCAGTGGGTGAATCACTAAGCCCGGTGTTGAGATAGGAATTGAGTGATGGATCATCATTTAATAAGCTTTCAAGGAAAAGAATATCCCCCTCAGAATCAAGATAGTTATCATCAACTTTATACGAAGTTGAACTATCTAGGGCAAGGAATGCTTCGACTTCTTCCATATCATCTTGGAAATCAAAGAGATCATCATCACATCCCGATGGAAGTGGATTAGTGTTAGTGAGTTCATCGGCGAACTCCTCGAGAAGAAAGTCAACATTAGAGTGGGGAAGGGATGCATCAACATACTCAATGTCTCCATAAGATAAACAATCATCACTGGAATCAGAGACAGTCTCAATTTGATCATTTGGATTATCAGGGGAAGAAGGAATATCACACACTTGATCAAAAGTTCCCTGTGACTCTCTCGGGATTGGGACAAGGATCTCAACACTAGACTTTATTAATTCGTCCGATTCCTTATTAGGAACAGTGCTAAGATGCTCATCCCCCATGTTTAGAGAGTGAGTGTGAACTTTGGGTGTGATAACAACAGACTGAGGGAGATGAGAGGAGCTAGCATTCATGGATTGTACAAGTTCCATTTGATCTTCTGCTAGTAATTTCTCCGTCTCATTATTTTCTCCCTGATTTTCAATGGGAGGAATCACAAATGATGAATCTGACGAACCCTTATAAAATTGAAGGATATCAAAGGTGTCTTCATTATCACTATCATCATCACAGTCGAGAAGAACAGCTTTACGAAATTTGGCACGTGTTATAGCTGCTTGTTCTAAGACTAGCAATTCTTCCATACTCTTTTTGTTTCTAGCCTCTCGTTCTTCAGCAAGTAATTCTGCCATAGATTTCTCACGAGAGTCCTGAAACGATGTAGTAACCAACTCCTCCTTAAGTTCTTTCAATATCTCAAGAGCCTTTAGTAAAAGGTCTTGCTCAGTATCATGAGGAGTTGTGTGAATCATTTGGTACTGTGAAGGTGGGTCTGAAAACGAATAGTCGTAATTGTTACAAGGAAATGGATTCCTTGTTTGACAATCCGAGCTAGAGTGTGGACCTCCACAGTAATCACAACAGTAAAACTGATGTGGCTGTGGGTTGTATGTGCTAGAGTCATAATTGTTATCAGGAAACTGCTCATAGACAAGCGTGTTTCCCGATTGACAATCAGAACTGTAATGTGAACCACCACAATACTCACAACAGTAAAACTGCTGAATCTTATGGTGTGGTAGCTGATGGAATGAATCAGTGGTTTCATGGTAGGAATAGGGATTCTGGTTATAGACAGACCCGTTTCCTGACTCTACCATGCCACAACTGGGGCAATTGCCACCATTATAAGGACTACCACACCATTGGCAAATAAGAAGGTGTGGATGAGACATAGAAAGAATCAAAAGGTTTGGGAGGGGTAGGGATGAAGAATCAAAGATGTGAGAGGGTAAAGGATAATGTTTTTGGATTTTTGGAAAGACATTTTATACAAATGAGAAAGAAAATCTTTTTGGGTTTTTTTTGTTCGTTGAAAACTGATTTTAAAATGTTTTCGTGAACTGTTTTCTTTTTATATGAAAATAAGAAGATAATATGAACAAGGGTGGTAAATATACAATGGATGTATATCCCGATTCACTAATCTGAAAACCGTTTTAGAATAACGCGCACAACCTCCCCGGCAGCGGTGCCAAATTTTGATTGAGGCAAAAGCAGTCAACTAAAGTCAACCACGGATGTGGTCAATATATTCAAACTCCTTAGGCTCAATGCTTCGTGGAATACAGCGTTTCCCCGGGTCGTTATGTCCCGACGAGGTGTGGATTGTATTCAAACGGATCTGTGATCGGGTGAATTTAGACAGAAAGGGGTTTGAGATTGATTAAACTAAGGAATCTACAAGGAAATAGCTTAAACAAGCTATATGAATAAGACTATGAAATCAGAAAAACCAGAAACGATTTAAACCTAAAAACGTGTACGTTCTATTTAAATTTACGCAAACGTACAAAATAAAAAGTAAAAACTGAAATCTGAAAACCCCCAGGGGGTGAAAATGACTTTTTTACAAACCTAAGGATGAAAGAAAATTTTTAGAAAAAGAAAATAAATTTTTACACTATTTAATTATTTATTATTAATTAATTACTAATTATTAATTACTTAACTAATTTTAATTAATTTAAATTATTAAAAATTACAAACTAATTTAGAAAATTAAGAAAAATTTTACAAATCTAATTAACCATCACAGGAATCCTAAAAAATTATAAAAAGTTTGTTTTATAAGTTTTTACACAATTTTACTAATTATTATATTAAATATTAATTAATTACTAATTAAACTATTTAAATTATAAAAAATAGAAAATGAACAGTAGAAATTACAAGAAAATTTCTAAAATTATTTTATAACATATAAAAGCTAGGAAAAATATAAAAACTAGGGGTTGCTTAATGAAAACTAATTTTGCTATTTAATACTTAATTATTAATTAATAATTAAGAAAACTAATATTAAATCTAATAATTACTAAATGTCAAAATAAAAATCTGAGAAAATTACTAGAATTACTTTAAGGTGAAAGGAATTTAAAAAAAAATATAAAAATGGTAAGTGCTTACCAAAAATCTAAAAAGGAAAATTAAAAATTTAAATTACATTAAATAGAAACTATCACTTATAATTAAATTTGTTTTTCTGGATCTTTCTTTTTGAAAACTAATTTACAACCAAAAACAAACAATTTTTGTAAAAACAACTATTTTCTATCTTAAAAATAAGCTATGTGAGCACAATAAGCTTGGACAGTTGACTTTGGTCAACTGTCAAAGCTAAAAGCTTTGAAATAAGCTTTCAACTGAGACCAAGGGTGGTTTAAGATGCAAACAAGTTTAGTACTAGGGAAATAAGCTAAAAGACACAGATATACACACTGATAAGCTTCAAATAAGCAAATAAGCAAATCACAAAAGCTGAGTCTGAAACAGGTTCAAATGGGCAACTTGCAGGTCCTGTGGGGCCCACTAGGAACTTAGGGAGTCCAAAGTAACACCTGATCTCAAAAGCCACCAAGAAGGGCTTTCTAAAAAGCCCAAGTTCAGCCCCTGAGTCCCACTAATAAGCACTAGGGGAGAGCATGAACTTGGGTGGTCAACACTAATCACTCAGTGTATGAGGGTGGAAGGACAAAAAGAAAAGGGCAAGCAGCCCTAGGAAATAAGCTCACAACCCAAAATTAAGACTTGATCCTGGAAGATGAGCTTATTGGCTTTTCAAAAAGCCAATAAGCACATTGTGGGCCCCACTAGGGAAACAGATATGAAGCATTGGAAATGGGGCCATTGATTAGGATCTGTGTGCAGGGCAAACACATGCCCTGCAGCCTACTTTGATAAGCAACAATAAGCTCAAATAAAATCTTAAAAATAGGGACATCATGCGTAGGGATTGCACCAGGCTTTACCTCTCGAAGGATCTCGAGAAGCTTACAACCCCCACCAGGCAGTGTACCTGATCGATGTAGTATAGTATAATGACAAGTACCGGGGGATTGATCGTTCAGCTAGGAATAGTGTCGCTAGGATTAGAAAACCTAAAGACTAGGTCTAGAGATGAGGGATGATTCTTTTTATATTTTTATAATTTTTATGAAAGCAAGTAAAAATCTCGGGTTTTAAGGAGTTGGGCGGAATTAGTTGCTAGTCAACTAACCCAATACTAAAGATGCAATCAAAATAAAATACTAAAAATGAAAATAAACTATATTAAACTAAAGTTGTGAGCAATATGTGGGAGAAATGTGTTTACTTAGATTTCACTACTCCCTAGATATCTTTTACATGTTAATTACTTGTTATAGTTGCGTGGATGACGGATTGTATTCCTTAATACCATTCATGGGGTGGCGTACTTACTTCCCCAATCCTATGAGCGCCTACTTCACTCCTATGTCGAGCCGGCTAAGAAGCTCCTAACATGGGATCACTAGAATTTACTCATGCATTAAATACAACCAATAAAACCTAGTACACATCGGTTCATGTTTCCTAAGACGTTCAAGCATGTTACACAATGGAGATCTGCCAGTTTTCTTAAGCCTAACATTGAAATCATTCATCCATTACAACCATAAACAAGTAATCAACACATAATTAACATCTAGGTTTCATTAGATTCAAGCAAACACAAGATAGATCTAGCCTAGCATGTTGAAATCAAGACAAGTAAAAGATATAATCAACCAACACATAGACATATTGATTGAATTAAGAGAAGACTTATCTCAATTGAACATGAAAGGATTCAAGGGGTGAAAACCCTTGAAAACACTGTAAAATATGACCTAGGGTTTACAAAGTTCGGCACTAGTTTCTCCACACAAGTTCCTCTCCCTATGAATGAAAAATAGAAAACTATATATAGAGTTTGATAGGTGACGGCGTCAAGAACAAATGTCTGACGCCGTCATCTCGCCGCCAAATAGTTCCTCGGACTGCCTAGATCTGGGTCTGACACCGTCATGTATTCTCCTTATGCAGGCCGTCACAAAATTTAGTCTTGACGCCCTTGTTGTGACGCCGTCAGGTTTGCACTGGGTCGTCATGGAATTTACTCTTGACGCCGTCAGGGTCTTCCTCTTGACGCCGTCAGGTACTGTTCTCAGCATGGAAAATTAAGTCTTTGGCGTTTTCTTCACTTTTATGCTCCAAAAACGTCCGAATTGCTTCATTTTCCAGATTTCACTCCCAAAGTACCTAAAATCACAAAAGGAACGATTTATGGTAATATTTGATCAAATAAATTCAAATCCGGGCTTAAATGACCCCCTAAAAGTGGTTCATTTTTCGCCTCATCATATACCCTTACACTTGAGATTTGCTTGTCCTCAAGCAAATGCGCTTTTATTCTTATCAAAATACAAGTTAGAGGTCATTTAACACTAATATAAAAGTAATTACAACAAATAATCGTTCCACTAAAGACCAAAGACAAGCATGGAGGTCATATACTAGCACCTCACAAATAGTGTTTAGATACTCACATCTCTCGGGTGTAATAAAGTAATATCACAATATGGAAACGAAAAATATCTCTCACTACCTGTCATAGCAAAATAGATTACCATAGGCTTGGGAAAGGATCAAACCTCCACCACATGGCGTAAGCACCTAGGATAAACTATCAAAGAGGTCTTTTAAAGGGTTGTAACGTTAGGTGTAGGGATATGGAATACACGGTTTTGTTAGATATAGGCAGTCTTTACTGGTGGCGAGTTAACAATCTTGGTTAATTACATGTACAATATGGCGTTGCTAAGCCAAGACTAGACTCGACTTAAGCTAATAAATGAAAAATAACAAAAACATAAAATGAACATAGAATGAAAAGGGATGGTAGTCCGTATGTTTTTCTCTTTTCTTTTTCTATATATATATATATATATATATATATATATATATATATATATATATATATATATATATATATATATATATATATATTTTTTCTTTTTCTTGATTTTTTCGACTTTTTTTTTTTTTTTTTTTTTTTTTTTTTTTGCATACAATACATCATAGGGAATGAAAATTCCCCTTACACTTGAATTTTTACATATTTTACAATAAACTAATCTAATGACTCGAATTAAGAAAATCAAAACACTTGGAGTACTTTTAAGATTAACGCACATACGGGGGTAATATATGATGTTCTTCCCCATTACTCCATAAAATAAGTACTTTACCCATGAGTCCCAATCGTCCCAAAACAATATGTACAAGGATATGACTCGACTTAGCAACCATGTAATCAATTAGATAATTAACTTAGGGTTTAACAAATAACAATAATGCACTAAAAATGAGTGCATACACGGAAGGCTAAGGCGATTTTGGTGTACATTTAAGTGGGGTGTAAAAAATTCTTCCTTTAAGTAAAATGCTTAAAGTTAGAAACGAAAAGATAGGCTCGGAGGGGTGTACTAGGGGTTTCGTGTACTAAAAATGAGTACAACGCTAAGGTGTGGGAAAAATTAATTGACTTAACTAGCCAAGTAATATGACTTAAATGGTCAAGTAATTATGATACGGGTTCAACACAAGGGTAATCCTAATGCCTCTTATCATGTAGTAAATCCTACTACACGAATGTAGTCTCACTAGCGGTCTCGGGATGCATCTCTAACGCAAGTTCTAGAATCTAAATGCTACCGGTACACTCATAAGCACTAATAGTAAATGCTTTTCCTATCAAATCTAAAGGCGAACCTCACATATTTGGGTGGAAAATTTTTCTGAATAGTACGGTTTTGTGCTAGTCATACAATCTCCTATCCATGAGACGCTTGGTATGGCTAAAGTTTCACTCCTAAATATTGTAAAGAATTTTAAATTTGGCGCTAAAATTGCACTAACAAGTATTTCTTGTAGTTTTATTACACATCTACTATCAAACAAACAAACTCAAGCGAAAGTGTATTTGTAAGGTATCATCATTTTACCCTCCCCTTACACTTTGGATGAACATTGTCCCCAATGTTCAAGTAAAGAATGTAAAAGTAAAATAAGTAAAACGAATGAAATCAAATACTCCCCTGATTCGCTCGGTATGGATAATAAGGTGGCCAGGTTAGATCTTCCTCCAAGAAAATGAACAATCAAAGCTTCCCTTCCAGAATAATAATCATCTTCTTGTCATACATAACCTGTAAATCCTGAGAAAACAGACAAGGCAACCTCGCATAAAATCGGCGGCAATCTACATATACTAATAAATCCTAGAAAACAAAATAAGATATAATGCTTGTGGAATGATGTTTGCAGATTTCCTGGAGATTATAAAACTAATAATTCAACAAAAACTTTAAGACTCCGTTAGAAAAACAAAACTGGTAAAATTTCCAGATTTTTACACGTGACGCTGTCAAGAGTAAACTCGTGACGCTGTCAGAAGTGACCTGCATAAATTCTTGTGTTAAGTTTCCGGAAAATTTCTGGAAAAACTTGGTCCTACTTCCTGGAAAATCCTGCAAAACTTCATTATGACTCGATACAAGCATTTGACTCTAACAAATACGAATATACATGTTCACTTAATATTGTGGAGAATCATGATCGGTTTTTGTTTCTTAAAAACATATTTGGGGTTTCCCCTTACACTTATCTTTTGCAAAAATACCTTTGGATGAAGTTAAGAATAGGCCAAACAACAAAGCAAAGTATCTCCACTATTTTAATTTTGAAACATGATCTACCAACAATAAAAAATAAAGCATGCATATGGAAGCAAATAACAAACAAACAAAATAAAAATCACACAAAACATGGGTTGCCTCCCAAGAAGCGCTTTTCTTTATTTACGAGTCTTGTAGCTAGACTCAAGGTCATGGGTTACTACGTGATACGGGTGAGTTCCTCATTGAGGACATCCTTGGGATCAAACTTAGGTTTTAGTTTCCTATCGGTTTTCTTAGTACGGTATGACCTTTCAAACTTTTCTCCATCCGGATCATACAAAGTCATCTTCATATGCCATGATCTGTCACCTTCCTTTGGTGGCTTGTCCCACCTCCATTTACACTTATCTCCCTCTCTTTTCCACTTATTCATCTCTATATTAATAGGCATTACGCTTAAGAACTCAATCATCTTCCTAAAGACTAAGGGGTCCTCAAAAGGATCTAGCTCTTCATCTCTAGCTATGAGTTGTTCCACCGAATGTGTCTTTTCGATGAAATCTTTTTCTAGATAGAATGGGCGTTGAGGTCCTATAAAGTTCCTTTCTATCCAAGGTCCATATCTAGATGGTCTATTCATCTCTACCCAATGTGGTGTCGGTTCATCATCACAGTCATAACTATGTTTTTTAACATCGTATACCGACTAAGTATCGCCTTCACCTACCGCTATCTTAGACTCCTTACAATCTATCATGGCACTAGCGGTTGCTAAAAATCCTCTTCCTACCAACAGTGGGCATGTAGTGTCACTAACCAGGTCTAGGACGTGAAAATCCGCTAAGATAGTTAACTTTCCTACGTGAACAACTACATCCTTAATCATTCCAACCGGGTGGGCAATACTCCCATCCGCTAGACCTATCAATACCTCCGTCTCCTCTAACTTTCCTAGCTTGAGAGTGGTGAAAAGGGATAAGGGAATCAAGTTGAGGCTTGACCCTAAATCAGCTAGTGTGTCGAAAGCTTCGGATCTTCCTATCTTACAAGGCAAAACAAATATACCCGGATCATCAAGCTTTTTAGGCAACTTGTTTTGGACGAAGGCGGTCCCATTTTTACCTAGTTTAAACTTCTCATACTTTTCTAGGAGGGCACTATAGTAGGGAGCACGGGCTAAGACATCAATGACGGGGCGTTCAAGGTGAAGTTCCTTGAATTCATCGTCAAGGTCTTGCGTAGGAGGTGTTTCAACTATGCTTTTGACCGGTTTTATATCGGGTGTTTTATTCGATTGGTCCTTTTGAAGAATTTGGTTTTGTTTGAAACACGTGCTCATAGATTTGACCGAGTAGTATTGTGGACAAGAAGTGGGTGACGACACTGATGATATGGAATTAACGTTTAGTTTCGGGTTCTTGACCGTGTCGCTTGGGAGTGCTCCCATTTCTCGGTCATTGAGAACTTTCAACAATGTGTCAATTTTGGTGGTCATCTCGCTTTGCTTTTGTTTGAAATCGGCTTCAAACTTAGATATGTGAGCTTCTTGAGATGCCATGAACTTAGACATCAATCCTTCAAGATTGTTGGTACTACCATAGTTGTTAGAAGGATTGTTGTTGAAAGTACGGTTGGAGGGTGGACCGTTTGGTTGGTAACGATTAGGCGGATTGAAAGAATTGGCTTGATTTTGTTTCCACCTAAGGTTTGGGTGATTTTTCCAAGAGGGGTTGTAGGAATCACCGTAAGGGTTTGGCTCGGGTTTGAAAGTGTACCACTTATCTCCTGCTTCGTCGGTACGCGAGGATGCGTAGTCCGCAAAAGCTGTTCCGGGGAGTTCCACACAATCACGAGTGTCATGGGGACCACTACATAATTCGCATGAAGAAGTGATTTTGTTCACTTGGCTTGAAGGCTTAGGAGCTTTGTAAGATTTCATGAGAAACTTGACTTGGTCCTCAAGTTCCATGATCCTACGGTCGGGAGTGCTAGAGTTGTTCGAAGGTAAAGATATTGCCTTGACCGTTTTGTTCAAATCACGGGGATCATTCCAACTTTCGTTGTCATAGAGAGCAAGATCTTCTATGAGTTCCCATGATTGTTCCGCACTTAGATCACGTAGCTTACCACTGGCCGATTGGTCAATGGCTCGCCTTGTGGAGAGATCGATATGGTCATAGAAGATTTGGACTTGGAGCCAAAGATCTATGCCATGATGACGGACTTTTTGGAGTAAGTCCTTGAAACGAGTCCATGCTTCATAAAGAGTTTCACCTTGACGTTGTTGGAACATCAAGATATCATTTCTAAGCTTGGTAGTTCTCCCCGGTGGGAAAAATTGAGCAAGGAAGCGAATGGTTAGATCATCCCATGAGGTGATGGATCCCGCGGTTAATCGTTCAAGCCATTGACTAGCTTGATCATGTAGAGAGAATTGGAATAGGCGTAATCGGGTTGACTCTCTAGTTGTAACATCAAGGTCTATAGAATCTACGATTTTAAGGAAGTCCTTGAGATGTTGGTTTGGATCTTCGGAACGAAGTCCATGGAATGCACATCCGCTTTGCACCAACCGGATGGTGTCGGATCGCAAGGGGGTAACATTGGCTCCGGTGAGCTCAATGGTGTTTCGGTAGCCTTGGTGGCTAGGTCGGGAATACTCTCCTAAGGTTCGGGGCCTAAGAGGTTGGTTGTCTAGTGGTGGGTTTTGTTGTGGTGGGATGACAGGTTCAAAGATGTTCCCATCGTCCATGATGTCGGGTGGTGAAGAGTTACGAACAAAAACACGAAGAAATAAGATAGACTAAAGAGAACCTAAAAAATAAAAATAAAATCTTACTAGAAAGGAATCTAGCAAGTAGACCTAATAAAAAGAGATTCTAACCTAGACAATAACTATTCCCCAGGCTGCGGCGCCAAAAACTTGATGCGTAGGGATTGCACCAGGCTTTACCTCTCGAGGGATCTCGAGAAGCTTACAACCCCACCAGGCAGTGTACCTGATCGATGTAGTATAGTATAATGACAAGTACCGGGGGATTGATCGTTCAGCTAGGAATAGTTTCGCTAGGATTAGAAAACCTAAAGACTAGGTCTAGAGATGAGGGATGATTCTTTTTGTATTTTTATAATTTTTATGAAAGCAAGTAAAAATCTCGGGTTTTAAGGAGTTGGGCGGAATTAGTTGCTAGTCAACTAACCCAATACTAAAGATGCAATCAAAATAAAATACTAAAAATGAAAATAAACTATATTAAACTAAAGTTGTGAGCAATATGTAGGAGAAATGTGTTTACTTAGATTTCACTACTCCCTAGATATCTTTTACATGTTAATTACTTGTTATAGTTGCGTGGATGACGGATTGTATTCCTTAATACCATTCATGGGGTGGCGTACTTACTTCCCCAATCCTATGAGCGCCTACTTCACTCCTATGTCGAGCCGGCTAAGAAGCTCCTAACATGGGATCACTAGAATTTACTCATGCATTAAATACAACCAATAAAACCTAGTACACATCGGTTCATGTTTCCTAAGACGTTCAAGCATGTTACACAATGGAGATCTGCCAGTTTTCTTAAGCCTAACATTGAAATCATTCATCCATTACAACCATAAACAAGTAATCAACACATAATTAACATCTAGGTTTCATTAGATCCAAGCGAACACAAGATAGATCTAGCCTAGCATGTTGAAATCAAGACAAGTAAAAGATATAATCAACCAACACATAGACATATTGATTGAATTAAGAGAAGACTTATCTCAATTGAACATGAAAGGATTCAAGGGGTGAAAACCCTTGAAAACACTGTAAAATATGACCTAGGGTTTACAAAGTTCGGCCCTAGTTTCTCCACACAAGTTCCTCTCCCTATGAATGAAAAATAGAAAACTATATATAGAGTTTGATAGGTGACGGCGTCAAGAAAAAATGTCTGACGCCATCATCTCGCCGCCAAATAGTTCCTTGGACTGCCTAGATCTGGGTCTGACGCCGTCATGTATTCTCCTTATGCAGGCCGTCACAAAATTTAGTCTTGACGCCCTTGTTGTGAAGCCGTTAGGTTTGCACTGGGTCGTCATGGAATTTACTCTTGACGCCGTCAGGGTCTTCCTCTTGACGCCGTCAGGTACTGTTCTCAGCATGGAAAATTAAGTCTTTGGCGTTTTCTTCACTTTTATGCTCCAAAAATGTCCGAATTGCTTCCTTTTCTAGATTTCACTCCCAAAGTACCTAAAATCATAAAAGGAACGATTTAGGGTAATATTTGATCAAATAAATTCAATTCTGGGCTTAAATGACCCCCTAAAAGTGGTTCATTTTTCGCCTCATCAGGACACAGTGGATTCCTAAAGGTGAGGTGGGAAATTTTACACACAAGAAATTTCAACTCCTAAAACCAACCACAAAAATCACGTTAATTCCTACAATTTTGAGAATTTCTACACAAGAAAACTTTGACTTTTTTGTATAAACTTGAAGTTTGACTTATATGAGTTTTAATCTTAATTTAGTGACTGAGAAAGGTGCATTAGGCTAAAATAAGACCACAATAAGTTAAACCTACAACTTATACAATGATATGAAGATTTATGGGTGCTAACTCATACACAGTGGGCAGTTAAGAGGTTTTATATGGATCTTTGACTTTTTTACACTATAACCACTGACTTTAATGGTTGAAACAAGTTCTAATAACCTAAACTGAGTTGTCTAAACCTATTCTAACAACAAACAACAACTTGATCACTGGCACAGTGCTTAACCCAAACACCCCTTATAACTTGATTTGTAAATGAAACTGAGTAATACTAGAACTAAGATATGGTCTATCAATCTAAAACTTTCTAATAAGCTGTAATGCAGTGAGATAAGCAATAAAAAACCATAAAATAACAAAATGACAATAAACACAGACTATGCAAAATTTGGATGAAGGATCTTACAAATGCTTAAGCTTGGAACCAGGGTAACCAAGAACTCAAACCATAACCTTATTGCTCCCAAGAGCTCTAAACCTTAAAACCATCCACAATCCCAGCTTCTTTCTTCTCTTCTTCTTCTTTTTATTTTATTTTCTATTTTACACTATTTTTTTAGTATTTTTGATATTTTAAATATAACTGAGTTGTAAGCTTTCAAAGCTTATAAAAACTTAAGATTAAGCTGAACTGACTTTAAATGATCATCAAATAAGGACTTTTAACAACTTAAGAGTTAAATAAGAAAATTTAGATAGAAACGGCAAAAACTGAGTTTGCAAAGATAAACTGAAATTGATCTTAAATAAAGATGGAATTACATTAATAGAACTGAGTACAAGCCTTTTAAACTAATTTCAACAACTAGAAACTTAAATTACATTCATTCGACCTAAAAATTACACTAAGAATTATTCTACACTAACTACTACATCTTTCTTTTTCTTTTCTGACTTATATAAGCCCTGAGATACATCTCTCTCTTTCCCACTTCAATTGGAGCCGTTGGATGGCTTCTACTTGATCTTGTCCATTTAAACATGTTTGGCGGGAAAATAGGTTGAGTGGGATTGGGTGATTTTGGTGAAGGTATTAATGAAGGGGGGAGTTGGTGTGTTGGTGAGAGTAGTATTAATGAAAGTTGGTGAGGTTGGTGAAAAATGTGAGGAGGGGGGAGGAAACATGGAAGCAGAAAATCAGGGGTTGTGGGGAAGGGGATGAACAGTGGAACGGGGGGTGAGGTTTGACCGGGTCAACGAGGGTAATATTAAAGGGTGGGATAGTTAGGCCTTGTGTTTGGGCTTGGGGTTTATTTGTGGACCAGGTTTTGGTTTAGGATTAGTTTTGTTGGTTTGTTTGTTTATTTTGTAAAAACCACAAGGACTAATGTTGTAATTTCTGAAAAACCCATGGACTGAAAATGTATTTTCCCAAAGTACTTATAAGGGTAATTCTTGCCAAGTACCAATAATCAAAGGACCATAATTTGTAATTTCCAAAAATTGAAATCCCAGGGACCTTTTATGCCAAAATTGAAAGTACAGGGACCAAAACTATAATTTCTCCAAACATTTTTCCCAAGGACCATATTTGAAAACTTGTGATTTCCCAAGGACCCAAAATGATTTTTCTTTCAAAAATATCCCACCAGGGACCAATCCTGCCAAAGTTTGAAACTCCAGGGACTAAATTGCAAATTTCCAAAACTTTTCTAATTTTTCACCAAAGGACAAAATATGACACTTTATGCTTTCAAAAGGACCTTTGGTGATAATTTTCCATATTTTGAATGACAAGGGACTAGTTTTGTCAATTTTTGAAACTTGAGGGACTGAAACTGGCAATTATGCAAACTTTGTACGTTTCTCATCTGTTTTTACTCATTTTGCATCTAAAACATATAAAACACAATTTTGAAATATTTTTAGTATTTTGATGCATTACTGAGTGTTTTTGTATGTTTTGCAGTTTAGATTTGACCAAAAATGATGAGTGTTTGAGCACTCATCAAGTACTCTCATCAAAAGTGACATGGAAGGTTTCCTCAGTCTGTTGTCTCCTGGTATTGAATACCCTAAAGGCTTTTGAGACAAGGGAGTACCCTAGAAAGTATCCATCAGCAGCTTTTACATCAAACTTTCCAAGATGGTCCTTATGATTATGGATAAACACAGGACATCCAAACACATGGAAATAGCTGATATCTGGAATCCTTCCTTTAAACAACTCATAGGGAGTTTTGCTATGTCTCTTCACAATAATGGACCTGTTTTGTGTATAGCAGGCTGTTTTTACTGCCTCAGTCCAAAAATGTTTGGAGAGAGCAGATCCATTAAGCATTGTTCTAGCAGCTGTTTTTTCTTTCAGCAACTCCATTTTGCTCAGGGGTGTAAGGAGAGGTAAAGTTTTGAGAGATACCCTTCTCATCACAGAAACATTCAAGGTCATTGTTTTTGAATTCAGTTCCATTATCAGTCCTTATTTGTTTGACCCTGATGTCATTTTGGTTTTCAATCTTCCTGATGAAGGACATGATTGTTTCAGCAGCATGACTCTTTTTGGTCAGAAAATATACCCAAGTGTATCTTGAGTATTCATCTACTATGACCAGAGTGTACTTTTCATGATGAATAGCCATTGGACTGATGGGTCCAAAGAGATCCATGTGAAGTAGGTGCAGGCATTTGGCTAGGTTGTTTATGTCTTTGAAGTTCAGGTAGGATAGTCTTTTATGCCAAAGCCAGTTGAGGGTATCAGTGGCTTTAGCAAAAAGACATGTTCCATTCTGAGTGAGTGAGGACATATCCAAGACATAGACATCCTGCCTCCTTGGTGCAATAAGAACTACTTCTTTGTTTGCATTAAAGATTGTACCTTACTTATCATCAAACTGAACTATGTATTTTGCATCACATAGTTGACTGACACTGATCAAGTTATATTTAAGACCATTAACATAAGCTATTCTTGTAAAAACTATTCCACTACAGTTTACTGAACCATAACCTTCAGTGAGACAAGATGAATTATCAGCAAATACCACCTTAGGTCCTGGTTCTTCTACATATTTGTGCAGATATTCCTTCACGCCAGTCATGCTTCTTGAACATCCACTATCAAGATGTTAAACAGGATCTCTGGCATGTCTCTGCACAAATGTAAACCGAGTTAGTTTTTCTTGTGAACCCACTTTCTGGTGGGCTTGGCTTTAATGGCCTTTTTGAACTGGGATATTGATCCATGATCAGTGGTGGTGTGAATGTTGCTTCCACAGATATTGCATCTGGGTGAAGGGGTAGTTTGTTGGGTTGGTTTGGTATTTCCTCTTCTAGACTGAATAACATGTTCATGTCCTGAATTGTCATGAGTAGGATCTCCACAGATATTACAACATGGATACATCAAACAATCATTAGGGAGATGATCATTGAATCCACAGTGGATGCAAGGTGTGAAAGGTTTGGCTTTCTGCCTTATCTGTTTAGAGCCTGAGGCATAGTTGTGAGGTTGAGCATTGTGGTAGGATACATCACTTGATGAGACTGTGTAAGATAGATGATCAGAGGTTCTGTGATCATCCTTTTTGCATATCATGCAAAAGAGAATTCTATAACAGTCATCAGTGGTATGTGTTGTATAACTACACAGTTCATATCTCATTTTTGGTTTAGATGTTGCCTTAGATTTGGCAGAACTTGAGGAAGCTGGTTTAATTTCCTTTTCCAAGGGTTGAGTTTTCTTCTCAGATGATTCAATTTTTTCACTCAACTTCCTAACAAGTTCAGCCAACTGATCAAATTTGGAATCAGAGCTGTCAATGATAACCTCATTTGAGACTGAGGTTATGGAGTCATCATTTGTGGTAGAGACTTCAGTGAGTGGTCTTTTCAAGATAGTTCTTCCTAAACCAACTTTCTCTCTTGGAGAGTGTTGAGTATACACCAAAGGTGTTAGCTTAGAGCTAGGTTCAGCTCCTTGAAGAACTTTCAGTGGTGGGAGTGGACTCTGTGATATAGGTTCAGACTCATTAATGGACTCAGGAAGACTAGACTCATCAGTGACACCAAACATATTTTTGATGGCCTGACTTTCAGGTTCCAAAATTTTACCAGTGTTAAAGTTTGGCAGTTTGCTATCTGGGTTGACTCTTTCAATCCAGTCACTGGGTTTTGGTGCCATTTCCTTGTTAAAGGATATGCCTGAAGGCAGAAATGCCTTTTCACCATGATTCTCACTTGAGGATTCAGTGGTTTGATCTTCGCCAATAATGGCTTTCTTGAGACTCACTGAGTCAAAAACTCTAGGGTTTTTCTGAGTCCACTTATATATCACAACCTTTTCTTTCTTAAGTTCTTCTTGAAGAGCCTGATTTTGTTTAACAAGTTCAGTGTTTTGAATTTGAAGTGTGACAGCCTCAAGTTTAGCTTGTTTTAAAACCAGTAATTCATCTCGACACTTATTTAATTCAAAAGTTAACTTGTTGAATTTAGAAAACAAATTTTGCCTTTGCTCTTCAACGAATTTAAGATCTACATTTAAGTAGTTTAAAAAGGATTGCCAATCAGCATCATCATCCATAGATAACAAAATGTTTACCTTTTTCATGGTGATGTTGACCCATTCTCCATTTCTAGCATGGCTTTTTCCAACAGCCATCTTGTTGTCATCAGAGAGTGCCATCAGTGCACTAACCCTTACTTCTTCATCAGAGGAGACATCTTCCTCATCCCAATCATAGGCCTCAGCAACGAGCACCTTGTTTTTGCCTTGAGCAGGTTTGGTAGGTGCAGCCTGAGGAACTGAGGGAGTTGTCTCAAGGAGAGCAAGTTTAGCTTTTGCTTTTCTGTATTTAGCTTCAAAATACTTTTGAATGTTTGCATTTTGAAAGTGTTGAGTGGATTGAAGCATTTTTGGTTGAAACTTGCTAGTTCCTGAGGAAGAATTACTACCAGAAGGTTTGTAAGAAGGATCAGAGGTTGTTTTTGAAAAACAGTCTTTAGCAAAGTGACCCTTTTTGCCACAGTTGAAACATTCAGTGGACTCATTTGCTTTAGCTTTTTGAAAATTGAACTTGTTTCTTTTAATAAAACGTTTTGAATTTGCTAAAAGAGCCCTTTCTTGAAATTCAACTTGAAGATCATTGAGGTACTCATCACTGGTTCTCATATCAACCTCATCATCAGAGTCATCTTGAAAATCCTGCACAACATCATTAGAATAGAAGGCAGTGGATATGGGTGAGACAGTCAGGGCCTTTTTGTTTTCTTGAGCCTTTTCAGGGTATCGCCTTGCGATTAAGTTGTCTTCATAGCCAAACTTCCCATATATTTGAGGCAGCTCAAGATTCTGAATGTGATTAGCATTCCTGAGACCCTGAGAGAAGTTTAACCACTTCTCAGGGAGACTGTTGACAAAGCCAACGTTGATCTCATGCTTAGACAGTACTACACCATCATTTGAAAGCTCATTGAGCAAGGTTTTGTATCGGGTATAGGTCTGAGAGAGACTTTCAGATTCTTTGGCCCTGAAAGTGTTATACTCAAGTTTCAGGTCCATGATCCTGTTTTCCTTGGTATCTGAGGGACCTTCAAAGCTATGAACCAAGTCAAGCCAAGTTTGTTTGGCTGTAGGACAGTTAATGACTGATTCCATTGTATCGTCAGGGAGACACGATATAATGATGCTTTTTAGGCGTTGGTCCTGATTGACCAACCTTCTCTCATCAGGGATCCATTGTGCTTCAAGTTTAGGTAAACCTTCAGCAGTCATTGGGACAAAGGGACCTTCATTGATACACTTGATATAGTATGGTTCCATACCAGTCAAGTAGCAAAGCATACGCTTTTTCCACTTGCTAAATTTTCCAGCTTCTAGTCTAGGAGCGACAGCTGAATAGCTTCCTCCCCTTTTGTCAACTAGCTAGGGTACATCGCTATCAGCCATGGTGGGATCTTTAAAAACTGAGCACTCTTTTGTATAAAAGATTCTGAAAGTTTTACAAATCAGAGGCTCTGATACCACTTGTTGGACCCTTTTACTTAGTTAAGGTTAACTACAAAGTTAATCTAACCAAGTTCCATGGTATAGCAACGTATTGATTAATTATGAAAGCAACTAAACGTAAAAGATAAGACACAAAGTTTTTCAACGTTTAATTCTTTATTAGAAATTAATCAAAAGAATTATACCCAAGTGTTTGCGGAACAACACTTGGGATTGAAATGACAAGTATGGTGTACTCCTCACTAAACCCAAACTAAGTTTGAGTGACAACTAAGATCCTGCTGAGCTAACTCAGAGATTGTGTTGTTCTTTGGAGAGAGTAAAGATTTGGTTTGTGAATGTCTAAGCATTGAGTGCACAAACGTAATCTTTATCTCTCTCACTTATTCTCTATTTATACACAAGTAATTTCTAACATTTACCTAATGGACAAAGACTACAAGACAATATTACATCATCCTACATTGGACAAAATACATAGGTATTTTTTCCCTGTTACAATTGGCTATAAGTAGTAAAGGACAAGGATGCTTTCTGGTCTTCAGTGTTGACACACTTCTTGGTATTATACTTATTCAGGGAAAGTTGACCTTTGCATAATAAGGACCATCCCTTATCCATTCAAACTTATCCCGCCTAATCCCGCCTTTACTTCAGTCTTCTTATCTTCAGTCTTTGTTCACTCAGTGATCTTAGTTGGTAAGGAGTCATGGAACTCAGTGAGATATTGTCATCCTTCACTGAGTCCATCATCCTCTTCTTTGGCTCAGGTATCATTCACTGAGAACCGCCTCACTGAATGGTGAACCTTTCTTCATAGATTCGCCCTGAGCGTCTTGAGGATGACTCACTGAGCAACTATGCATTCAGTGACTTGTTTGGTGTTCTCGGTTATGAAACACTTAGGATATTTTATGTTCAAATCCTGGATTAAGGAGTTTGGGTTTTAACAGACCCAACACCTATCAATCGGTTAAACTTGCTAACCCGTGTAACATGACAACTTGCTTGAATAAACGGGTTATATGAGTCAATTCCTTAACATGTTACTTGTTTAGTATATTTAATTTGTCAAGTTATCTAGATAACAAGTTAAATATATTGTATATGAGTTATTATAAACAGGTAGACCGTAGACGAGAAAAATTAAGACTTATTAGTTATGATTGTTCATCCTATAATGAAAAGCGAACCGAACCGAACTAGAATTCAACCGAACTGAACCGAAAACCATATTGGAATGCGATTTGGTTTTCGGGTTAACCCAAATAACCTGAATTACACCATTTATATTTTAAAAAATATAATTATATAGATTTTTGAAAAAAAAAATATTTCAAGCATAAAAAGTGTTTTTATATTATGATAAAATTTTAATAATCTTTTTGTATATATAAATATATACAAAGTATATATATTTATATAAATTTCGTTTTCGGTTCAGATAGCCAAAACATATCCAACCGAAAACCGAATTTTTCATTCGGTTCGATTTTGACGAATTCAGTTCGGTTATAAGTTCAGTTCGACTTTTTTCGGTTTTGGTTTATTCGCTTATTAACCAAACAATGCACACACCCTAAATGAAAGACCAAAATTGTGTTTATATATAATGAACAAAGTGATTTTTTGTGAAAATGTCACATCGTTTCATGAATGGTCACACCTTTTAGTTTAAAGTGACTAACATTCAAATGGATTTCAGCGACACTAAATAGTGACAGTTTTTCTATCATTATATTTACAACAGTCACATCTATTAAATGGTTGCAACATCATTTTCTATCACAAACCTTTTTCATTTATCGTATCTAAAATCAAGTTAATTAGTTTATATAAGCATGTACACCGCACCTCCTAACTTGTATAAAAACTTAACTTGAAATCACTTTGGTTTCGAGTAATCTTTATTACTCAAAATGCTTGATGACACTAAAATCACCAACATTTTCACCCCCTTCAAGTATCCAATAGATAATTAAATCATTTTATAAAAACGGGAGGATGAACCTTCACTACCATGTAATGAAAAAAAAAAGTTGTGTTGTGTGAGTGAGTATATTGAGCCTTTGTGAGGTATATTTTGTCTTTAAGTTATGGGATTTAGCCGTACAATAGCAACATACTTTTCCAAATGTTCCATTCTAGTACGCGTACTTTTTTTGTCCCACTCAATGTAACGTACTTTCAACTTTTGTACCAATCTACCCCATGGAACTTGTTTTACCGCTAACCTTAAAATTTTTAAACTAACCTTCTGCCACGTAGGATTTCCACTAAATCCATTATATACCATCACCATCCCTTTTCTTCTCCAATTTTTTGCCTTCATAAATCTAAACCCTAACCCTAAATCAATTTAAGTTAGCATGTCTTCATCCTCCAATCGCAGTTATCGTCCACCACCACCAACACATTGTGAACATGAAGAACCTATAATTAGACAGACTTCGCGAACAAGGGATTTTCCTTTAAGGCGTTTTCTTGGATGCATCGAGTATTATAATGTAAGTTATTGTTACATTGCTGAAACTCAAAGTAATAAGTGTTGTTATTATTGATGTGTGTTATTTGTTCCATATAGGGTTCAAAATGTAAGACATTTTACTGGCTAGATCCTGAGTTACCTAATGAATATTACAAACAAGAGGTTTTCAAGTTGATTCAAAAGGAAAATCGTTTGAAAGAAGACAAGTACACATGGAATGGAAAAATAAGAGATTTGGAAAGGGAGATTGACTTTCAAAGGTCAACTATGGAGAAGGAATTGTTGCTGCTGCAATTGGAGTTGAAAGAAAGCAAGTCTAATGTGGCTTTTTTTAGGCAAATTGTAGTTGTTTTGTGTTTGGTTATTGCTGTTATGTTCATGTCAAAATGGGTAAAAACAGATTAGCTAAATCCCATGTCTATTGTGCTTTTGGAAGTTTATGTATGGGTAAAAACAGATTAGCTAAAGCAAGTCTATCTTTGTATGGTCCTTACTATCAATGAATGTGTTCCTTTAGCATGAATTTGGTTTTGGTGTATTTGGTGCAGTTGCATTATTGATTCAATGCATTATTGCTGTAAAACTGATTACACAGTCACAATTGCACTCACAAATGCATTATTGACATAAAGCAACAAAATAGGACCACAATAACCTTGGATTCATTACTGATATTAAAATAAATTTTGTGGACATATTGTCACACAATCCAAGATAATGTTTACTCCTACCATATTGTTTACTACTACCAATCCATATTGTTTACTGAAATTACCCATACCAACACATTGTTTACTACACAAACAGGACAGGACCCAATGTTTGACTACTTAAACATGAAAAGACCACACACTTAAACATCAATCTTCTGCAAGCACTTCATCCACATCCCATGCTTTCTCAGGGGTTGAACCTGAACCATCTGCTGGAAACTTGAATGGTTTGCCCATTTTTGCAATCCTTTCTGACTTTGCCCTTCTTTTCAAACTGGTTGTCTTAAAAGTCCCAGCTACAAGGCCATCTTCAATAACTTGTGCAATTGCTGACTTTGCCCTTTTTGCAACTTTTTTCTTTGTATTACTTTGTTGAGTAGGAATATCATCACAATCTTAACTAGTGTCTTCAGTTACTGATTGCTCCATTTGTACCTGCAAAGTAGATACATATTCATTATGTGTAATCATTCTTGGTCAACAAAGTAAATACACAAAAAAAAACAAGCAAAATTCATACCAGTAGTTGGACAAAACTAGTATCTCCTACTCCACTTTGCCCTCCACCATCACTAGCAGCCACACCAGATGGCCTTGCACCACTAAAACCATCACTTGCAGACACACCAGATGGCCCTGAACCACCTCCACCATCATTAGCAGCCATATCCATGGTGTTCCACAAACAAATCTATTTCCTTTTCATTCTTAAAACCTATGGCAACAAACTCAGCTAGGTCATTATCATCCTTAATCTCCTTTAAACCATTACTTAGCTCTCTACCAGGAATAAGAAAGTAAATACCTTTAACGGGGAACTGACAAGCTCCTGAGATTAGCTTCGACAAACGTATGAGTGTCATGCCAATGAAATCAATATCTGGTATTCTGGCAACATCACCTTCCTTATACATGAGAGGTGAGGGAGTGAAGGTACCGTCATGATGGAAATTTACTGTTAAACGCATTTTATTAAGTGTTAATTGATTGATTATATCATTTGATTGGTAGGATGAAATTAGGGTTAGGGTTTGAAAGAATTGGGGGAAATATGGTCGTGGTAACTGTTGGGTGTGTGTGTGAAATTTGTGTGTTATAAATGTATATTTTAATTAAAAATATAGTCCACATAAGTTACTAGCCGGTTTTCAAAGTTTTTACCCGGTTGCCAGTCACCTTATGGGTAGATTGGTACAAAAGTTGAAAGTACGTTAAATTGAGTGGGACAAAAAAAAGTACGCGTATTAAAATGGAACATTTGAAAAAGTATGTTGCTATTGTACGGCTAAATCCCTTAAGTTATATTTAGGTAGTGAAGTTGATGGTCTTTTTGCACATATTTGATGGTGAAGAAAGAAACTAATATAACTATGTTGACGGTAATAACATGGTGACCACTACACCCGGTCTAAACGGGCTATTGTTGACGGGTGGGTCCAATTATTTATACGGGTTAAACTTTGAGATTTTGTGAACTATCTACCCGATCGGACCTCAGTTGGCACCACTTACAAGGACCGTTTATGTAAGTGTGAAAAACCCTAATTTATGTGTGTCTAATGTCTCTCTTTATGTCTTATGTTCATGTTCTGCCAGAAGAAGAATAAAAAGTTGCTTCGATTATAAAAACAGTACGATTACTACATCGTGGTAACGTATCCTTAATTTATAATTGTTCCTTTATTATTACATCTTAAAATTTATGTCTTATGTATTATGTTCATGCATGTTTATATTACATTTCCACCAAATGTTAGGTTTCTCTAATTTCGCAAGAATTTAGATTACTTGATGTTTGTTCTATTTTAAAGAATGGAAAGGAGTTTTGGGGTTACAAAGGAAAACAAGGAAACAACAAAAATGTGTTATGCAATTTTCCAGTGTTAGGTTAATTAGGAAACAGATTTTTTTGTTTTGTGGAGAATTATTTGAAGGCAATTTCTGTTGTACAAAACATTTTGTGGAAAATATGAGTGTTTTTCTTCAACTAAACACAACCTAATATTCTGGATTCTGATTTATCGTTTTTTGCATATATTTCTCTAGGGCAATCAAAACACCAGTTTGTAGTTAATTGAATTTGGGGATATGGAAGGGAACAATCAGATAGTAGATGATACAACGGATCGGATTTCAGGGCTTCCCGAGTTTATCAGTCATCATATCCTGTCATTTTTAAAGTCACCTAAAGAGCGTGTTCGAATGAGTGTATTGTCTAAGAACTGGTATGCTCTAACGGCTTCCTTCCCCATTTTGGAATTCTATATCCATGAATTTGGTGAAACCTTTCCAGAATCTGTCACATACAAAGATCTGAGGGAACGTTTTTTCAAGTATGTTGAGTATACTATTTCCAGATTTTGCCAACAAAATGTCACTAGTGCCCACACATTAGACATTGTTACCTCGCTTGAGGATCCTACAGAAGTAGGTATTCTTGACAGATGCCTCGATTTAGTTATTAAGAGTGGCGTAAAGGTGTTAGGTATTTCTATTATGAACCCGTCACAAGGATCACAACTTCTACCTATGTATGATGTTTCTGACAACGTCTTGTCCGCTTCTTCATTAACGCATTTGGCATTATTTAATTGTAAGTTAGCTCTGTCTTTGATGGTTGATGCTGTCAAATTTAAGTCGATGGAGTTGTTGAACCTTCATCACATCCATATAGATGAGGACGTGATGAACCATCTATTCATGCATTGCCCTTTTCTTGAGGAATTATGTGTTGGGAACTGGTGTGGGGTAAATAGGTTTTATGTTTACGGACTTCAAAATCTTCAACAAGTTCGGATAAGGTTTTGGGATGAACTTGAGAGAATAGATATTGAAGCTCCAAATCTGTGGTATCTTTGCCTAGCAAATTCGGGAGGAACACGGGGACCATCTGTGAACGTCGCTTCATGCAGAAAACTAACAACTCTGGATTGTTATGGGTATCCCTCCCCGTCTTCAGAAGGGTTAGTTGACTTGTCATCTGGCTTCCCCTTTGTTGAAGAGTTGTTTTTGTCTCCCAGTGACGAATGTAAGAGACTGAATATCTCAAGTCATTCTTTAAGGATGTTTGAGCTTGAGTCCAATTGTGATTTGGAAAAAATTGATATCAATGCCCCCAATCTGCTTTTATTTAGATGCAAAGGATATAGACGTTATCGCTATTTGAAAATGGATTCACCCCCGCCAAAAGCACGTATGGAATGTCACCCCGATGATGTTGTTGATGGTCTCTGGTTCCAGAGCTTGAGGCGATTTTTGGAAAAGAAAATTGGTTTCAAAGAATTGAAGTTGAGCATGAGAGCGGTATTGTATTTACCCACTGTTCTTTTTTTGATGAGTTATTTAATTAGACCCAAGCAATAATATAAAGTAATTCCGTATCGAAGTTGTATTTACAGTATTTACCTCTCGTCTAATAGGGTCTTATAGATGTTGAGGAACTGACAGTGATTGGGTTGTCACCTTATGAGCTTGATCATGTTGAGCTAGAACTGTACATAGAAGAAGTATCGGTTCACGAATCTGTTGTGGGTGCTGTTCTTTGGTGTTGCCGTCCTGAGTCTCTAACTTTAGAATCAAACTCTTCTTCTACTGATATCGAAGAATGGAGCCATCTTATCAAGGTAAGTATTGTTGGTACGTACTTTCTTTAATGGCGTGCTCCTTAACCTTTATAGGGTGTCTCCTAAAAAATCCCACAAAAATATCGATTATTTCACTTAACATGGCTTAGATTCTGTTTATCGACCCTAATTAAGTAGATACTCTGTATATCATTTACATGTATAATATTATCTTGCCATTTATTTTCCAGTTTACATATGAGAAGCTACTTCAACAAGAGGATCAAGGCAAAATTAATATTCAGATTATGCTGACATCTGCTTCTAAAACCAAAAAGCACTTCCCTGACTTGAATTCATTGTTGACAGCACCACCTTGTGATCGGCAAGCAGAAACAATCAACTTCATAAAAGAAAAAGGTACCCTATTTTTTCTTTTTACCAACTGGTTTTATATGCACTTGTATCAACACTCTCTTTCATATTCTTAATATGCAAAACAGTTGTCCAAGAAGAAGCGAGATGATCAGACAGTCAAATGCTAATGAAAACATGATGAGTATGAAAAGTTGAAAACAGCTGATTACCAGTCAAGATTTTGGTTTTGTGCTGTGGGAATCAATTGCAAAAAATAAGTGAACCTTTCATTATAATACTTTTTAATATTTTCTTATGTATTATGGTAATGGTGTCTTGACTATATATTTTCTTCATTACTGTATTTAACATAATGATTTTGTTTTGAGTTGACAGCTTTTTTTGTTGGACTGCCTTATATATAAGAATGTCTACTGTTATAACTTTGATTAAGGGAATACTTTTATAGTAATGCGCCGGATATGCGATATATCTTGTGATGTAGTGTGGCGCTGTAATTGTTTGTTGTTACTTCCCGGAAAGACTAAAAAGAATGACAAATTCAGTTCCACTTCTTACAAATTCAGCATTTATGCAACATTTGACCAAATTACCGATTTTATTTTGGCATAAAAGTCGAACCAGCAATCTGTATAAAGTCGAACCAGCAGTCTGTATCTCAGAACAGAAATCCATAAGCATATACTTCTACTACATATAGAGTATAGACTACTTAACACTTATTTTTCAGCTCATAGCATGTTATTTTAGTACAATCATGTATACCTGTTTATTCACATATCATTTTCATTGTTGATGGCATGATACGTATGAAGAGTGCAGATTACCAGTCGAGATTTAGGTTTTGTCCTCTGGGAATCAATTGCAAAAACTAAGCAAACCTTTTATTATAATAAGCTTTGATATTTACTTATGTAGTATGGTAATAATGTGACTATAATTTCTTCATTACTGTGGTTAACATACTGTTTTTGTTTTGAGTTGAAAACTTCTTTTGTTGGACTGCTTTGTCTACATAAGAATAATTGCTTTTACAACTTGAGTAAGCATAAACAAAAAAATAAAAATAAAGTAATGGGTATAATGTTTGGGAGCCTTTTAATATATGTCAAATTGATTTTTTGCTGTTATATATTTTCTTCATGACTGTAGAAAACATAAAGTTTTTTCTTTTAGTTTTGTATAGATCCAACTTTTACCTTAGAACTCATCAATCAATCTTAACCATTTATTTTTTTTATTAAAATAAAAAATAAACTTTCACCTTTTTTTTAAAACTTAAATATTTCGCAAACCGTAAATCGTCAAGCTACAAAAAAAAATACTATCGCGACGAGAATTAAATTATCTTTCTATAGACATGCATTGTTATATACTTTCGACGAACTTTTTTTTTCGCCCAGAAAAATCATATATGATTCGTAAGAATCATATATGATTCGATTTTAACAAATCATATATGATTCTTACGAATCATATATGGTTCTTACGAATCATATATGATTCGTAAGAATCGAATCATATATGATTTTTTACGAATCATATATGATTCTTTCTGGGCGAAAATTAAAATTAAAATAAAATAAAAAAAAAAAAAAATTGTCGAAAGTATATAACAATGCATATCTATAGAAAGATCATTTAATTTTCGTCGCGATGGTATTTTTTTGTAGCTTGAAGATTTACCGTTTGCAAGATATGTTGTTTTGAAAAAAAAATGGAAAATATAAATGGGTGGCTATGATTTGTTGATAGGTTCTATGGCATGTATGGGTTCTTCATAGATCTCAACTCTAGTAATGGGTATAATGCCTAATTTGAAAAGTATCTTACGGTGTAGCATCAATTATTTGTTCTAGCAAATTCAGCATTCATATGCAGGCAATTTACAAAGTATTACCAAATTGCAGTCGGTATCTCAAAATAAATAATTCTGCATATGGGCTACCAACTTTAAAGTTCAAAGATCATGCCTATCAATTGAATTTACCCCTTTATATGATTAACACATTGATCCATCTTTCTTAATAAGGAGTATCTTATAGATCTAGCATGTAGTTGTACAATAATCATTTGCAAAAACTTTTTCATCTTAAACAGCAAAACACATGCAATGTCTTTTCTAAATGCCAAAACTACCCTTATCTCACATTAGGGTCAAAATTTATTTGTAGATCTCGTAAAACACAAACAAACAAAATAGTCACGGACTTCACTTGTAGAATTTGCAGAAATTTGCAGAGATGTCACTTTATATAGTTTACGAAGCATAACTAACAAGTACTTTTTTTTTTTTACTAAAACTCAATTTGTTTTACGTAGATCCTTAAAATTTGGGGGAAAAAAAGATATAATGGGAAAGATTAATAGATGAAAAGAATAACTTGGTAAAGAATTGTAAAATATTGCAGGTTGATGAAGGGAGTATGGAGGAGGAGCGAGGAACAAAGAAAGAAAACATTCCTAATACTTTGCAATAATTCATAACAAATTTACAAAAAAAATGGATGGGAGGATGGAGGAAAGAGGGAGTTTATTTAAAGGTAATTTTTTCAATCGCGAATTTTATGATATTTTTTTTTAGAACGGTGGCATTTCATTAAAAGCTAGCAGAAGCTAGGAATTACAAAGAATTAATGAAAATTACAGGATTTTGTAACCAACATAACCAATTAAACTTAAGCTTAGGATTTCTAACTAAAATCCACAAGAAAGATTGAGAAACAATAGAATCCCAAAGCATCGCCTTCTTAGGAGGAGGATTAGAGAAAACCAAACGATTACGAAAGCTCCATATAGACCATAAAAGGGTATCACCCACCCCCTCAAGGAACGAACGCACCTTGATAGAAACATGCAAAGAGTCAAGCCAAGAATACCACTCCGAGATATTAGCACAAACCGGGATATCTAAATCCCACCAATTAGCCAATAAGTCCCACAAATCTTTTGCCATTACACAATTAAAGAAAATGTGATTAACCAATTCAACATCATCTTGACAAATTGGGCATAGAACTAATCTAACATCAATACCTCTTCGGTGCAAATTAAGCCTGGATGGGAGTTTATTTAGCATCATCCTCTATATTAAAACGTTGACTTTAATGGGAATAAATTTATTCCATCGAGTAGCATCAAGACCGACCTCTAGAGTGTGATCGTCCACGAAGTGTCGCACAGAAGCAATCGTGAAGCCTCCTGAAACATCTGACGACCATTTCCACGAGTCGCAATGATCAAATAAAACAACATCCCCAATGACAGCATGAAGAGCTTCAAGTTGAACCAATTCAGCACTGCCTCGCGGAGCACGTCTAAAGATCGAGGTCCAATCAAGAACAGTTTGCCACAAGGCACTCTCTATCATTATCAAGCAAGAAAATACGAGGGAACTGCAATTTTAACGGTTTATCATCGCACCAAATGTCTTCCCAAAACCTAGTATATTCCCCATTCCCAATCTTAAGAGAACACATGGACAAAAGATCAATACCTTTCTTCTTAATGTTATTAACCAACTTCAGAATAGAACTCCGGGGACTCATATTAGAGCTACGAATGTGATCATCGAATATACCTCTATGGGGCCCATGAATGTTGATAACGACACGAGTCCAAAGATCAGAGGGATGACTTAGAAGCCTCTAAATCCATTTGAACAAGAGACCTATATTAAGACCATAAATGATACCAAT
>JARVZY010005697.1:27500-28890 GCA_030686995.1 Artemisia argyi | reverse complement strand
GGTTTCATTACTTTTATTCCATTCTGTCTTCTCATAAGAAGAGGAAGGATATCGAATGATCAATTCACCATTGAGAGCATTAAGCCCAAAAGGACGAATATTGTGGTGTTCTAACAGCAGCAGTCAAACGGGGGCGTGAATGCGAGATGCCAGCGGAAAAGAAAAGGATAGAAGCTGGAGACTGGCCTATATTCCTACTAATGTGATCCCCATTACTTCAAATATGTTCTACACTACGATATATTGCTCTGATGTTTTTACAATTATCTTTTTTGAAGCAGATAGTTCACAGTGCTCATTCTATCGATACTGGGAATAAAAAAAAAAAATCATGTTTACACTCAATTTTCATTACGAAGATGTATCACGTCAGGATCCGTTGCTCAAACCGAATCACGCCAACGTTATGGAAGTTCCTGGATCGTGTAAAATAAGAGTAGTACCAAAGGCAGCACCTTCTGATTTCATAATAAAAAATGGAAAATTGGCTATGGAGATTCCGTGCGGTCAGAAATTAATACAGGACACAAAGGGCTTCGACAGGAAAGTCGTTTCGATCCAATCCATTCTTGGGGTCAAATAAAGACAAAAAAGGATATGTAAGTGACCTAGCACGGCAAAGCACTCTCCGAGGCATGGAATGTCTCATTTTTGGTAAGAATCTCCGCAGTAATGTCTCTGTTAGATTTTCCGGTCGAAATACGGGAAAAGTCCATTCAATTCTTGATGGAAATGGAGTTTTGCGAATTCTCCCCGGAACTGGAAGATCATTTTCGAGATCTTCGAACATATTCGAGGGTTCAATGTCACTATTGTAACTTCGGCCAACACACAAGATGAGACTTTACCACCGTGGAGCGGCTTTTTTCAAAAAGATGAGGGGGAAAGTCAGTAAGATGTCGGAGAAGCAAAATATACGAGATCACAAACGTAGATTGCTCGCGGCTAAGTATGAATTGAGACGAAAGCTTTATCAATTTGTAAAGATACCGATCGATCTAGTGATATATCGTCTTGGTAGCATCAAACCAATAGAACAAGGGTTAGCTCTGCAGCTGGTCTACAAGCAAGGTAAGTAGGTCCATGCGACCGGACCCGGATGTACCCTTTAGCCGCGAGGGGAACCGGGTAAACAAAGTCGCGATCAGAATGAATGGTAGTTCGCTGGGCCTGTCTTTTGCTCCCAGAGGTGCTGGTTCGAATCCAGTTTGTGACAACCACAAAGCCTTTGATCATAGAATATCTCGGGACCCCCCGCTGGTAAGGGGCTCTGGCAGCTGCACTTTTTTTTTATGATGCATCGAATGCTTCCTCTGCTTTCAGTAAAAATAAAAAAGATTCTCGAGGCACTCTTTCTCTTTATAGCGCTCTTTCCTTCCCTTCGAGCTAG
>JARVZY010005697.1:10000-22500 GCA_030686995.1 Artemisia argyi | reverse complement strand
CAGCCGCGTCCGGATCTGATCTATCTACTCGGCAATTCATCCGGTGACTTCACGGTCGCCAAAGAAGCCCCAAGAAGCATCAAACATTTCCGATGAGATCCATGGAGCTATTCTTAGATAGCAAGCACTAGCTCCCGGTGCGACTTCATAAAAAGCAATCAAAGATAAGATCGAAGAGAATGAAACGCACGTAGTGGTCATTATAGCGGTTCCTTCTGATCCTAGAAAACGTCCGAAAAAACCTGCTACGGAACTACCGAGCAGGGGCAAAAATATGATAAGTAGATACATAATTTCGAGTGTGATCAGACAACCAAAAATCAGACAATGACAGAGCGGCCTGTGATTCAGGATTGATCGACGCCCGAGGAACGCTCGACCGAATGAATGAGTCACAAGGTGTAAGCCCCAACGACAAAAGAACCTAGGCGCGGAGCATTTTCGGGGGCTAGCCTCCTTCCTTCTTACTTGACTTACAATTCGACTCTTTTTTTCTTGAATTTGAATCATTTCCTCTTTATCGCCATTCTTCTGTTTAAGAACTGCGCCCCCTTGCCTCCGGTGGCTATTTGACTAAGGCTGGAAAGAGGTGCTTGCTTTATGAAACTGAAACCTTCTTTCTTTGATTCTTTGATCGGAATACGGATGAGATCAGAAAGGCCATCATTGGGGCAAACGATGCAATAGCTTCGGTTAGAGCAAAGCCCAAAATGGCATAACCAAATGATTGTTTAGCCAATGATGGATTACGAGCCACGGAATGAATCGAGGAACTAAGGACGTTTCCAATACCGATAGCAGCTCCCGCTGAAGCAATTGTAGCAGCTCCGGCCCCTATTAGTTTTGCACCTTCTAACATCTCGAGTTGATAATTCTCCTCACGCTTTTTCTTTTTCATTCACGATTTGATGTTCTATATTCCTCTCTAGTCTAGATTCCTCGTCGATTCTTCCCCTCGTTCTGAATATCTTGGACATCTCACTTTTCCATGCAACGCATTCTTTTCGATCTTGTACTCGCTTGCTTCGCATAGGCTACACAAGCGGTACACTGAACACCAACCCAATCTCGATGAAAAAAGGAGAAGCAACTAAAGAAGGGTGACGAAGCTTCTTTGCATCCCATAGTGCTGTCGCACTAAGCGACTACCGTTCCAGAGTCGTACAACGAAGTAATTAGCATACCAGAGTGACGCAAGGCTCTAAGCTCGTACCTTATAAGTAAGCTCTTTATGCTCTCTCCGCTCGCTCCTTTTCGTAGCGTAGATCTTTCTTCTCTTAAGAGATTTTGAGAAGAGTGAGTGCGCTTTCGAAAGTTTCGACTTTTCGATCTTTCTTCCCTTAGCGCACAAGCACTAAGCAAGTAAACTACCTTTTTTCTTCTCTTTCATCCCAGACTCTTCTTTTTTTAATAAAAAAAAAGAATCCAGATATCTCCGAGAAACTACACTAAAGGGAACTGTTAAGTACAGACGATGCCTAGAAATGATAGTAACACCTGGGGCCTTCGAAATACCAAATCCCAGCTTAAGTCCAAAAGGCCTACACTTTAACTAGGAACAGAAAGGTCCGCGAAATAACCGCGTTGCTCGATCAGTGAAACCAGAGTGATGGTCTTCTGGGACGATACATTCGTAATGGATCCATCATATACGTTATTTTAGATGGTTCTAATTGTGGGCGATAGTCTTCATCATCCTCAGCAGCTTGAGCAGGCTCCTCAATGGCTTGGATAGCCCCTGAAGTAATATCCTAACGTGTACTCAAGAACACAAGAAAAGAGCTTTTAAATGGCCTTCTGTTTTTTTTGATCAAAAAGTAGTGTTTTCCCGTGTTTTTAGGCCATAAACTAGAGAGTTAGGTTAAAGGTAAGCCGGCTAAGAGGACTAGGAGCTTAGCTTGCTGGCGAGAAAGGGTGAGTGTTCAGTACGCTCTTTAGCCTTTAACAAGGGCTAAGCCGCTAGGAATGGCTTGCTGGCCTGTTGGGAGAGTGGAACGAAGTTATTCTCGTTAGAGAAGCACGAGTGGAACGGCTTTAGTGTCAGTAGGTGCCTAAATGAAGCGATTAAGCGTCGGGGGCTTTGCTGGCTTGCTGGCTAGCTCGTGCAATCAATCAAAAATGATTCGCGTTAGTAAGCTAGCTTTGTAAGCTAAGCAAGCCTGGTTCTCCGGGCACTACGGTAGGACGTGGATCGACCATGACGAGAATGGACTTCTCCATAATGTAATAGAAGAGTCACAGTCCAGTTCCACGGGCTTTCTCCCTTCACGAAGGAGAGATGAATTCCATTCAGGCGGGTAAGGGCTCGGCTTGACCCTGTGTTCTCTCCTGGTCGGGTCGGAGGCGAAAACTGGCAAAGTTCATCATTCAGTGGTGGGGTGTTCGTAGAAAAGAAGGCGTCGCCCAACGAGTGTCAGATTTTGATGGAGTCTCGCTTGGATGCTGGGGAGATCCATAGATCTGGATAGAGTCCCCGGAATAGTACGCGCGCTAGCGCGCTACGGCTTACGCAGTTGATCGGATCAGATAGCCCTTCGGGCAACCAACCAACCAAACCCGGCACATCAAATTCCATTCCGATCAACAACTTGGAGGTATGGCTGAGCGGCTTAAGGCATTGGTTTGCTAAATCGACATACAAGAAGATTGTATCATGGGTTCAAATCCCATTTCCTCCGGAACAGAAGTGAAACGGGCGGGCGAAATGACGTGAGAGAAAGAACCTCTTGGTGGAGTCCAGCCCCCCAGAATAGCACTACTTAGTGACTAGGAGCGGAGAGACCTTTGCGCGTTCTTTTTGTTTGATCGGCCTATCTTCTTTCTATAAGCAAGCTCCCTCCGGCTGTCCAGGGACAGGACGGCTCTCGGTTCTTGAGCATGTTGGGGGATTAGGCGGCAGTTGAAAGAGCTGCTCGAAAGCTTGACGAAGAAGCGAAAAAGGCCTATTATATATATTCTATTTTTTTTAGTACAAGGGCTTTTTACTAGTCAAGTGGTAAGGTAGGGCACTATTCGATGAATAAAACAGATTTTAGGAAAGTGGTTCAGGTAGCTCAGCTGGTTAGAGCAAAGGACTGAAAATCCTTGTGTCAGTGGTTCGAATCCACTTCTAAGCGGGCCAAGGGTCCAAAGGCCGGGAGCGAGCCGGATTTTGAAATTCAAGTGCAAGAGTAAGCCAAAAAATGTGAGCGCTCCTGCACTATACGGCTTTTTTGCGTCGCCCTATCTTGCTGGAGGCAGATTTCGAAAAAAAAAAGCTGTTTCTTAGGTTCTCGCGTCCCTGTGCCCAAAAGGATGGGTGAGTTCGGTTTGAGTGTTCATCGATCGGGTGGATCTATATGCTCCGGGGTGGTGAGACGAGGTGTAGCGCAGTCTGGTCAGCGCATCTGTTTTGGGTACAGAGGGCCATAGGTTCGAATCCTGTCACCTTGATGTGAGGCATTCCGTCAGCAAATACTCAAATATGAACATCCATCGACCGTTACCACTTCCTCTTACTCGTGACTCGTATATGTACTTTCTATAGCAAGCACACGAGACCTATAGCTAAAGATCATATAGCGCCACAGTATATATATACGAACCTATAAGGAACACTTATCTCTTTCTCAGTGCTTTCTTTAGGCTCCTGGCTGCTCGTTGGTAGAACACAACCCATATGATATTGAGCTTGAGCATTCGGGCTTCTTTCTTTTTTTTTAAGAAATGCTTCTTTCTAATTCTAAGGTGGTAGGGCAGCTAGTTTGAGTGGGGCCTGACGGTTTCCCGAACTTCTTCTTTCATTTTATATTAATAAGGGGCTAGTTAGGGAGGAAATATCGATGGCAATCAAGGATGGATTTCTATTTCGGAAGGGGTGCTTACTGAAAGAGTTCAACACTACGCTCATTGCTCTTCTTCTAAAGTCCCTTGGAGCCAATCGCTTGCCTGAAGCTTGACATGATGAAGGCGCTTTTAAGCCCTTCCCGAAGGAAAGAGGGAATGGCCCTTCCTCTTACCTTCTGTTGAGACTGAGATAGAAGACTGGGCTTTCCCCCTCTTCTACCGAGAGGCCGCGGGAGTCAACTCTGTCTCATCCTCATCCCCCTGGTAAAGGCGATCCTAAGCCCTCCTCTCCGCCTAGGAGGCACCTGTTTGGATGAAGGCACGGGTCGTCTAACAAGGCATGGGACCCATAGATTCATTGTCTGCTGTGCAGAAGCTTCCTTCCTGCATCTGCATGCGCGCTTCCCCAGAAGGAGGCACACATTGTAACAATTCATCGCGATAGCTGCCTTTGGCTCTACTCTAATTGGCAACGAGACAATGGATTGGATTGATTCCTACACCTATGGGCTCAGGTTCCTTCCTCCTCTAGTCCGAATCAAGATGGCTCCTCTCGATCTTGTGATGCCTTCGGCCCAAAATTCTCCAGATAGCTGCCTTGACTTTTATATTAGTCAAGGGAAAGCTTATGAACGGTTCCGAAATTACACGCTATTCCGTCTCATCCTTTCGCCCCGGATGGTAGGAATAAGATAAAGGAGGAGGACTTTTTTTACTTCAACCGAGGAAGACTCGCACCCGCGTCTTTGTTTGAATCACTGACAGTTCGGGCAGGCCCGCAGGACTGGAATTCTGAAAAGAAGGAATGTCTGGCTTTTCCTATTCTAGTGCAGGTTCTTGCTCGGTATAAATCGCTTCACTTTGAGTGGGCTTGGCCCGCGCCTTGACAAGGCTGTTGCCCCTCCTTCCACCCGTAGAGAGAGCCGGAGTTAGGCCTTTGTATGACGGATTGATTGATAGTAGGATCAATGATGTTTAGTTTCATTCAGGATCGACATGCCCCAGGTTTGAAGAATTCGATGACTGGCCTTCGCTGCAAAAGATCCCGGAATTGGTCGATTCGGAATCGGCTGGATTGGAGGAATCCGGAGCCACAAGGATCTTCAACGGGTTCGAAAGTCTTTTGATTCCAGGCGGCCGGCCCAATTCTATGGAATTCGCTATAAGTCAAGCTTGTCGACTATCAAAGGAAAGGCCGGTTCGAATTTTTTCTTTCTTTTTTTTTCTTTTTTTATAGGGAGGATAATCTCTTTTGGCAGCTCAATCCTCACGGTAATAATTATGCCAATTCCGCCTAAAAAAATCTTCAGGTGATCAAGAGGGCCCCTTTTTCAGTAGATGAGATTAGGATGAAAAGTATTATCTCAACGATGCTTTTCTCTGGCTTGCTTTTCAAAATTGCATTTTGGCCTGCGGTAATGTAATCGGGATTTTCACAATTTTTTTGACTTCTTTCAAAGGGGAATGAAGACCTTCCTTAGAAGTTGTCGCTCGATCGAAAGGATATAATACATACAAAACCTTAACTTCGCGGACTTTCCGAGGTATAACCTTCGCCACGACATTAGTGGCTTAGCTCTTCGCGCTTCCCGCAGGCTTTTTTTATAGGGAGAGAGTCAGGGGGGGCGGTACGGAAGATTGGTCCGCTCCGCAAAGCTTAGCTTTTCGGTTTCCTCCCCCTATGCGGTCGGCCTTATTACCAGTCTGCCTCCTTTCTCTTGATGGAATATCTCAATACCCGAGCTCCTGCTTTCCTTGTGTTCTTCACCGGCGCTCGCCGGATGTATCACTCATCCCGCTCCTAAGGTAAGGAGTCTTCTGTGTGTTAGAATCTTTACGGGAATGAATCGCATATGTTGGTTGAGAATTGCTCGGGAATTCATTGATAATGATAATGACTTTGCCAGGTTCTAGGGGGCTACTATTCTTTTTTGTCGATCGAGCCGCTCTCCCTCATTCCACTCGTCCAGCCCTCTTCACGAACTTGTACAATCGATGCCACAAAGATAGCCAACTCTATTATCAAAAAAATAAGGAAAGGGGCGACGATTTGGCACCAGATATCCGGAGGTGTGGAAAGAGCAGCTGTGAGAAGCGGAAAAACCATCAAAAAACGACGATTGTTCGTGGGGGTTTCCACAGAAAGACCCCTTGGTTCTGGCAAACGGATCACAATTACAGGTACCTGGGAGCATACCGATGGAATGAACGAAATACGAACAGTTAACATAATATGGTCATAGATCTTAGGTTGTAACTTGATCATGAGCGAATTTGTTGATGTTGCACCCATCAAGTATGGAAAGTGCCAAACATTGGGAACTACCCGGGGAGGAGTTAGGAACAGGAACAAGGAGAAGCGAGAACCACTTAAATGGAGGAATCGATTGTATTTCGTCCTTTGTTCCCCATAGCAACTGGGGATCAAAAAGCACCAAATTTGATGACTTATTAAGGGAAAGACGAAGTAAGAGCATGCTATTGAAGACGTTGCAAGATATGTCGGGGAGGCCTCCGTTGATTGTGTACGAACAAAATACGAGTCCAAAGGCAAGGTAAGAATAAGAAAGGGTTTAGCTAATAGAGATATTAACTCTTCCGGGAACCAGTAACGCGTAAACCATGTCAAACCAAGACCGATCAATATCCGAACGGAACGGATTCGAACTTCTCCTAGAATAGTTTCCGGTGCGAAATGAAATTCATAGGATATATGAGTAATTCAAAGGATAAATAGAAAGATTTTATAGGATTCTTTAGTAATGAACAAAACAAATAGATTGATTATGTATCACAATTTCATCACTACATCGAAGGCTTTTTTGTAAATATATTGATAAGATAGCTTGGTATCCAAACTGTATCAATGATTGTGATCCTCATTGTGTAGTGTACATAATTCGTGTTAGGGTCTACCAAAGAGGGTGGGTATAGGGCATCTAATAAAAAAGTTTCCATTTCTATCGGTCATAAAATCAATCAAAAAAGAAAAAGCAGACAGGAACAGTTTTCTTCTCTAAACAAGCGGGTTTGGGGTTCTTTTTTTAACACCCTAATTCTCTTGTTTGTTGGCTTTAATACCATGAAATAAAATAGAGAAAAAGACCTTCAAGATAATAACCATTTTCAAGAGACAAACTCCAGTGAACCACTTTCCTCCTCTCTTCTTTTCTTCATTCCATTCATTCCCCTTTGAAAGAAGTAAAAAAAAAAAAAGAATCTAACGCTCTAGTCTAATTGAAGACTTTCAACGCTCATGCTATTTGAAAGAGCTTTCAACATGGAGTGGAGACTCCATAACGTACACAAAGAGTAACCGCTCTATGAATATCATCCTAATTCAGGTCTTGTTCCGCACTTAAATGATAACTCAAAGCCTTACCTTGACCAGGAAAACCTCGATGACATAATCGTTTATAGTCACTCACTGGAGGTTTGGAACCCTGAGTACAGTGTTGCGCGTGTGTAGCAGGAAAAGAGGCTGTACGTGAAAGGGTACTCGGACTAAAGTGCTATTTCTTGGCCATTGGATCAGCAAGGGTGTGATTCAGATGGATCAAGAGAAGATCAGGTCTGTTTTGGACTGGGAAGTGCCGAAGAAGGAGAGAGCAGGCAGCAGTGGTGAAGCCGGATGCTCGAAGCAATTTTCTTTTTTTTTACGACAAGACAGCTCAGGAGGAGTAGAAAGTTGCCACAACCTAGGAGGGGTTTATATTATAGGAAGCCAAAAAACTTGAGCCTTTTTACAAACTTCTTATCTTAAAGGGGGAGAGCGACAGGACGGCTTCAAGGAGAACGTCGAGACGCCATCAGTTTGGAGCGCGAGGCCAGCAGAGCTTGCTGCAGAGGAGATCCGGTAACTTTTATGAATGTGGAGGAGTGGGGAATTTTTCTCGTTACTGTCCCAATGTTCAGACGGACGAATGCTGCTGGGGGAGTGCAGAATAGACCAGCTGAAGATGGAAGAGTGCACGTTGTGGAGCCTAGAGCCCGGGAAGCTCTAAAGGTAAGCGAAAGTCGGAAACATTGCGGGGGTTCTGAAGCTTAGGAGAGGAGACAGTTTCGCTGTCGTTAGATTGTGTGGCAACGTGAGCCAACGCTAGCAGAAAGGAGGAGGAGACGGAAGGCTGTATTCCGAATCTATGTCCGAATTGGACAGTGCAAAGATGATCATTTGATGCTGGGAGTTCGGATAACATAGCGTCCACGGAGATGGTGGATCAGTTGGGGCTGGGGAAGTTCAAGCAGGACGTCTGGTGTGAGGTCGTCCCTATGTATTACATATCCTACTCGGAAGACCGTGGTAATACGAGTAGGGTGTTACCTGCGTAGGGAGAACACCGGTTTACTTTTAACAGCAAACGCGGTTATTGCCATCAGAGTTGGCTAAGGAGAAAGGTGTTGGCATAGCATTTCTGGACGTGGAGGAAGAGTCCATAGAATGCTATGCCTTGATAGCAAAGCCAACTAGCAGAGCCGAGGATCGGTGGGATGCCGTAGCTTTAAGAGATAAGGGCTGAGGCAATCGGAAAGGCTTTTTTTTTAGGAAGGAGGCCCCCTCCTATGTTGTAAAGGGGAAGTGCAGATCTTTCTGCAACACTCTTCCGGCTTGATTACCCCCTAAGAGGAGGATATAGAAGCAGATTTAGTTGCAGGTAGGAGTGAGTCTACCCTGCAAAGCGGCTTCTCGCTTATCCCCATTTGGGAATGAGGAGATCCGACGTCAAGTGCAGGAATTGCTGTCGAAGGGGCGGGAGAGTCTCCGTCCGTGTTCAACGCCTGCTTGACTAGCTCAAAAGGAGGCAGCTGGAGTGTGTAGATGGGCTTTGAAGCAGGGCCACAGATATTTCAAAACGGAGACGGGATGGAAAGACTTTCGTGAGAAGAGATGGTAGGCTTGATACGGATACGGCTGCTTATCACCCACCTTAGAATCAACCAGTTCGACTATACCCGCCTTAATTCCCTCATTCAGGACAGATGGAACCAGGTTATGGATCTGTTCAAGTTGGTCGATCAATCCCTCCTTTGTTTCCCCTGCCTCCGGGCACCTTAGAATAGATTTGATTGGAAGGAGGGTGAGGAACGAAGACAGTGGTTTGACTGCCCAATAGGCCTGCATCAGCGGAAAATGGAACTATCGAATCACGGGTGACTCCCTTTATCGGGATGAGCGGAATTGCTTCATCGGCATTTCTGTCAATCGGCGGAAGACTCATGCATCCTGGGAGGGTACGACTTCAAGGGATGGACTCGATCGAACGGCCAACCACTTTCCATTTTTGTAGGATATTCAATCCAAAAGACCATTATTAGCGTGTAGTAGATTGGCCCGAGTACGTAATACGCCAGTCGAGAAGAAATCCCATCAATGGATACGGTAGAGGAGAAAGTGGCCGGCGGCGGTGTAGAGCTATAGCTATAAGGAGCGAAGCTCACACACACCGGCTGATGTAGGGTGGGATAAAGTTGCCAATGCGAGTCACGCGCGGAGTTGGACACTTTTTTTGAAGCGTGATGCTGATAAGTCCGCTCGATAAGATAAAACTTCCGGGGCCTTATGGGGGAGGACCGACCTTGGTTTTAGCTACTGATGACGGGGCTGCATCGGGGACCGGAACAGGGACACGAAGCTGCTCCGTGATATTCCAGATGAGTTGAAAGACTATGATCCCCTCCCTTGACATCCACTCGCCCTAATGAATAAGCAGGAGAAAACCCACATTTATCCGCACCATGGCCTGCCAAAAGTGGAATCGGGGGAGGCTTTGGAAGAAAGGTTCTGAACTAGAGAGGGACCTCCCTACCCCGCGACAGATTAACTAGAGGAATGTCAGGTGATTTTTCAAGGAGGCGCTTGAAAGACCGGCCTTGAGAGGACATTCTCTTTCTTGAGCTTTCGTGGGTTACAAGATCGACTAGCACATCCAGCTTACTCTATCGACAGCCCGGCCAGATGAAGGATCAAGGAAATCGGGATCAGCTGCCTTTACTTTATTTAAGGGGGGTCTTGAATCTCATGTCATCAAAAGTAGGCAGGCTTTGAACAACCAGATAAGAATCAGTTCCTCAAGGGCTTTCGTCCATCTATCTCCGGATGCAAGCATTGATCTTGAATGGTGCAGTTATCATATCTCTTAGGAGGCACTACCTCCAGACCTGCCCGACTTCCTCAACCTATCGGTCGAGTCACTTCCTTCCACTCGCCTTACAAGGACCTACTGGACTATCGGCTTTAGATAGTCATCTTCCTCCCCCTATCCTTTCTTTTCACTCGCTTCCTCTCGTCTTTGAGTCGAGTAGCTCTTCTCGATTGCTCTCAACCGCTTCTCCTTGAAAAGTAAAGGTAGGAGCACTTTAACGACGGAATGTACATATGCGCGCGAAGGTGCCGGACAATTGAAGGCTCTTTTTGCCTTCAGTAAAATCGGACAAAACATTGACTAAGTTGATTTAATTCGCATGAGAGGGCTTCGGGACAATCGAGGTGTCAAACATCCTCATTTTGTCTGTTCGCAACTTTCTTTCAATTGCTGGCAGTTGCCCCTGTCGGTGGACCACCCCCCCCCCAAAAAAAAATTCCTATATTTAGCTTTCTTTTTTTTGCCAAAATGAAAAAGAAGTTCTCGCTTATTTTTCTAATTTTTTTCATACTTTATTTAGATGTGGGCACTCCTCAGCCCGAGGACAATCTCTCAAATACACATTAAGATGTTGACCCTTTTTCTTTTCTTTGCTGATTCCTCTCAATGAAATTTTCCATGTTGCACTAAGTTACTTACGGATGTATGCATGCAGTCCGGGAACACTTTGGGGTAAACACCCATCCAAACAACTCCAACAAGAAAAGGTATAAATATGAAAACTTCTCTACCATTTAGATCGGAGAATTTATGGAGGAAATCCGGTTTTAAATTCCCAGAAACCACACGATTATATAGCCAAAGGGAATACGCCGCGCCTAAAATCATCCCAAGCGCTGCTAATGTGGCTACTAAGCTATTTCTTTGGAAAGCTCCTACTAAGATGAGAAATTCCCCGATAAAGCTGCTAGTACCAGGTAAACTCATATTGGCCAAAGTGAAAAAGAAGAAAATGGTAGAGAAATTCGGCATGGTGCTCACTAAACCTCCGTAATATCTAACAAGTCGAGTCTTATGTCGGTCATATAGAACACCAACACATAGAAAAAGGGCTGAAGAAACCAGTCCATGACTTAACATCAGTAGAATGCTACCTCCAATTCCCTGTATGTTCAGACTAAACATACCAATAGTCACCAGATTCATATGAGCTACTGAGGAGTAAGCAATGATCTTCTTAAGATCGATCTGTCTTAAAGTGGTCAAGGAAGTATATATTATAGCAATCGCGCTTAAAGTATAAATGAAAGGAGTGAAACAAAGTGTCGCTTCAGGAAACATGGGTATTGAAAATCTTAAAAAGCCATAGGTTCCCAATTTTAAAAGAATTCCCGCCAAGATGACGGATCCTGCCGTAGGTGCCTCTACATGAGCTTCGGGTAACCAAATATGAACTGGTACCATAGGCACTTTGACGGCGAAAGAGGCGAAAAAAGCAATCCATAGAAAGATTTGGCGCCGCTCACTAAATTCTGTGGTTAATAAAATTTGTAAATCGGTGGTTCCTGTTTGGAAAAGAATCAACAGAATAGCTAATAGCATAAAAACAGATCCAAGTAAAGTATAAAGGAAAAGCTGATATGCTGCCTTGATCTTTCTTTGTCTCGAACCCCATACCCCTATAATAATGGTAGAGTAAGGGGTGGCCCCAAAGCGGAATTGACCGGTGGTGATTGGTCGAAGCTCCAGTAGGTAGCCACTCCCTTCTCAGGGAACCGTACGTGAGACTTCCGCATCATACGGCTCCGTCCCGAGCTTCCGTCGTCGGCCTTGTCATTAGACCACTATCTATGCATGTATTTTCAGCCTGGACTCTAGAATCTTTTGCTTCTCGGGTGGTGGCGAACAATGCTGCTTGCGTTGCGGGAGATGCCCGCCCGTAGGGCCCGGCCTGCTTCCCGCCCGAAAGAACCACTCACTAGCTAGCCGGACTAGTGGGGGGCCTATCTGGAGACATACTGAAAACCATGCCTTTCGAACCAAATGCAACGCCCGTCTTCCAAATCAAAAGAAAAAGGGGGAAGAAAGATGGAGTGCAGCCTGTAGAGCACATGTAACGCACAGTCGGGTTGCTCACGCAGCGGATCTCTCTCTTTTTAGATATCTAAAAAGAGAGAGAGGTGTGAAAGTAATAGCTTTATGTTATGGCCGCCCCCCGGCTTACGGCCTTTACGCTACTACTACTGTGATGTGAGCGGTTCAAATTGCTTTGATCTTTCCCAATCATCCTGGCCGGAACTTGTACGCAGCACTTGTACGGAGGTGCATGCATAAAGGTTTGGAACTTTTTTCTTATCTGAATCTTAAGAACAGGACCCCACCCTATTCTCGAACCCTCTGCCGAGCTCCACCCTGCCCGCATTTCTTTTTTTTTGAAGGGGCAAAAGAAATGTCTCCACCTGCTGCCAACAGTCTTTCTTCGGAATTCTACTGAACGGGTCGATCCTCCCCCCCCGTTTGTTTTAGCAACTTATCCTAAGGTCTCCTCGCCAAGAGCTCCCCGGCGACGACAGAGGAAGCAACCCGCCTGCT
>JARVZY010005697.1:0-5000 GCA_030686995.1 Artemisia argyi | reverse complement strand
CACTTTAACCGGGCATAGGCCCTCTTTCCTAATTCATCTACGGGTCTTATCTTACGAATGAGAGAAGGACTTCCTGGCTTGACTTTCTCACATAAAAACTTCATTAGTATAGATCTGTAGCCCGTTCTGGGTCTTTAACCGAAACTGGGACTAGGCATGGGAAAAGCTCGATCAACGTCCTTCTCTCCCGAGGGTTCGAAATGTGGAGGTACCTTTACCGTCACCTGCTAGCTCTGTCCGCCACGGGTTAGCGACATAAAGTGCGAAATAAAGGTTCATCGGGGCATTTTCTTCAACAACTGAAGCCCTTATTATCCCCGCAGAGCCTCCAAAGGAAGTAAAGACTACAAGTCCCTATGGAAGTTCCTTGCCCACTTCTTGGCATCTGCCTTTATTATGTTTCATGTCCGCAAATCGTATTCATGTCCGACCCCCCCTTCTCTGTTGGCGAATCGACTTTCAGCTCCTGTACTTCTTTCTTTAGGGCCGTCTAAAAAGTCTTAAGTTCTTTAAATATCTTCGGCTCCTTTGAAGCGGAGAAAGGGTGAAAGCTAATAATCACTTTTTTTCCATAACTTACTTGGAAAATGGAAACTCATGCCTTTCCTTAATCAGTTACTTGCCTCCTTCTGCTACTATTGATTCAATTCCAAAGATGGAGGAAGTGTTACCCAGCGTCGAAGTGAAGTTCCTTGTCTCAGCGTCCTCCTTCCTATTGGAAGGGCCCCATTACTTTGGCAAAGAAGGCCCTACCTCAGACATTCAATCAACTGGTTTAGACAAAAAGTAGGGCAAGTCATCAGGTATCGAACTAGGGCATCGTCTCTTGGGCTTTTGAATGGCTACCGCCTAATGTGTCATTTGACCTCAGTCATTCCAGGCAAAAGGATCCGTTCCTGGACTTAGGTTAGGGCAAGAAGGCTACGGTTAAAACCACCGACATGTCAAGATCAAAATTCGAAAGGTAGATCATTTCCGTAACGCTTTCGCAGAAAGGTTCGGTCTTTAATCTATATCAATAGCAAACCAACCGAATCGCTGCCTTTAAGGGGGAGTACTGCTTATGGCTTTGTACAGGTAAAAGGCAGTATTCCACAATGTCATGGGGGCTAAGCTTGTCATAATGTACCGGAATTGGGTATTTCAGGGGATGGTGAGTCATCTAAGGGATTTGGCATTTTGAACAAGAACCTTTGAGCATTTCCCAATCAATAGGAGTTTGATTTATGAGTCCAAATGAGCTCGTGAAAATAGTAACTCGTCTTTCCGCCCTGGTCCCGCGAAATAAGTCAGACTTCAAAAGTCCAATGGAAATAGAATAGGTGCCAGTATCCATTAGGCTTGTAGGTATGAGTTCGGATGTAGGCTGTTCTCTAGCCATAGAGAACAGTCGTCTCAGGAATCGTTTAGAGTGTTAGCAGATTTCCTTAGCGAAAAAAAGGGGAAGTCACTTGTCTCTTCGATTGACTTTCATTCAATATCCCATTCCCGCTGCATCGGCTGGTCAAAGATCACCCCAAAATTGATTCAAAAGCTGCGGTTGGCATGGCAGTGTGGGGTGCTCGTCGATCTCTCCGAACCATTATACCCCAAGCCACGGCGAAACAGCCCAAGCGCAAGCAAGCTTGGCCGCCCAGCGTCCTCAAATCATTCAATGTCATCAGCTGAGAATGTAGATCAGTCATCAATAAGTAAGGCCCAGAGAGCACACTTACATTCATTGCCATGTTCGATCTGAGTACAATCGAATTGCTAAGTTACAGCTACTCCTAGTGCGAAAGAAAAATAAAGAAAAAAAGGGACAACAGCGTGTTGTGGTCGCGTACCCTTTGCACAGTGTTCTCTTCTGACTTTTAGACCTCCACTCCCTCTGCCACCATTCAATAGGCTTGACTTTATAGCTTCTTCTTGCTTGAGCTGAGCACGTAAGCCAAGCCTTCACTTACTTATTCGTAGACTTTTCTGGAATCTCCATCTCCTCGTCGCACTTGTCAATCCGCCTTTCAAGAATATCTTGAATAATAGATCCCTCCATAAAGAAAACCGATGGAACAACCACATCACCCTAATCATGAGGAAATGCGCTATGCTATAATATCGCCCAAAGAGCTTCGGCCTTAGCTTTTGCAAAGCTTCTTTTCCCTTTCTTTTTTGCACAACCTCTTCTGTTATAGAGTCCAATCGCGAGAGTCTAAACTTTGTTGCACTGGTCCGAGTTCGCCTGCCTTCTACTTAGTAGGTATGATGGGGTGAACCGAACCGAGCCCCCTATTAGAGATTAGACGGAGCTTCGTTGGCTGGAATAAAAGCACAATAAGTTGCTTTACAAAAGGAGTCCTTAGTATGTGTCAAAACCGTTTATAGTACTACTACACCGAAGGTCTCGTACTCGAACTGGCAAGAACGGCCCAGCTTGCTGGCTGACTATTACCTGCTTACTTACTGGCTGACTTGGCAGCTGCCTTGAAAGCCTATTCCGATGGCTCCTTCCTAAATAAGTTATCTAAAAGTCAGTCTTTCTTTTTGTTTTCAACGATCTAGTGCTTGGTCCTTCACCTTTATGAGTAGGACTGACTCCCTTACATAGGTCTTATGTTCAGTACTTCGTATCAGGTTCTATCTATGGGACCTTAACGAGAATTTTTTTGTTCTTTCTGAAAAAACCTAAGAGGTCCGTGACTGACCCTGTGTTCAGCACATGAGTTAGCGGTTACCGCGTATTTAGTGGAAGCAGATAGTTAGGGACTGACCTGGTACCACTTTGAGTTACTGCCCCGAAGTACTAGACCAGCTCCTGTTGAAGAATAAGGCTTTTGAGCTGCCTGAGCATTGAATTTGGAACACAGGCCAAACGAAGTCGTACTGAGGACCCTAAGTACTGTCAAATTGGTACGTACAACATCCCCTTGAAAATTGCTGGACCTTCACGAACTTGCTGGAAACGGAGTACCATGCCGGCAGGATCCCTATAAAGAAAGCCGCACAGAAAGAGAAGACTACTTGGAATTCGGTGGGAATCCACAAAGACAGCGTAGGAGATATCGCCCATTATACTGCAATATGGTGAGCATAGCCATGTCTGATGAAAGAGCCACCTGCTGACCTGGTGTTGACGAACAAGTTCCGGAAGCATGCGAACAAGACTTGGGATCGCGGCTCGTACCAGTAAAGCCACAGAAATCAAAGAAGGCGCACGAAGGAAGGCAGTAGCACTAGCTTGAGAATTTGTTCCGAGGAATGAAAAATAGCTGGACCTATTATTGAAGGGGGCTCTAACATCATCAAATTCTGTTATTTAACCCCAGATTAATTATTAATGAGTAGCACAGAAGGCCACTCGCGCCACAGAAGTGGTATATAAGTGGTTATCCTTAGCAGAGTGGTGGTACGACACTACTTATCATACCACAATGAAAATGACCCCATTTGAATTGAAGCCCTCTATCGCTATGCTCCAACACTTATACCTATGCCCCAGCCTGAAGGTTCCAATGTTGCCTCGGCAGAGAGTCATCTCAGGGAGCAGTCGACTGTCATACAGATTTCGAAGGACAGTCAAGGGCACAAGTTAGAATGAAGCAATATGAGGATCAACATAGAAGTGAGAGGGAATTTTCAGTTAGAGACTGGGTTTTCTTGCGATTCCAGCCCTATACTATAGGCTTTTCCATAGCTGCTAGACAAAAAGACCCAGCAAGCATCAGCTCTTCCTGAGAAGGATTCAATCCAGCCACAGGTTCCCCTGCGACTTCGTCTTCCGCTCATAAGTAAGCTCTTCTCCACGGCATATTTTGACTCTGATCTTCGCTTCCTTCATTCGGTTTCTGGTTCTTGGCTGAACCAGTAGGTTTCCAACCTTCAAAGCAGCTGCTTTTATGCTCAAATACAAATGAAATTCGTGCTCAGTTCAAGTCAGCAGGATCTATCTCTTATGCAAGGTTTATTGATGAAGGTTACCTATTATTGTAAATCTATATTTTATATATAAAGTATAAAAGGCGCCCGCGTGCAATCTAAACAAGACAAACTTACAGAATCAAAGAACCTAACAAATGTAGGCGGAATACACTCATGATCTGCTTCACAAATGGGAGATTGGGTCGAAATCTATTTGTGAGATTAGGGATCGGCATATATTATCATAAGCATAAACATAAGTGAGGAGACCTGATTCAAATTCAAAAAGAACCTCTAGGAAGGTACCCTCGGCCGCCTATGACGGAGGACTTTTTTCCTCTTCTCTGAAATCGTCATTTTTCTGATAGGAACAGGCTAAACAAAAAGAAAAGGGGCTGTTTTTCGTCGGAATAGGGGCCTGTTGACACAATCCCATTTCTTTCTCCCCTTTCTTTCCGTTGGTCAACAACCAACAAAAAGTTCTCGTTTAGTTCTTCACTACTCGTACAGGAAGGCCTCTCTTTCTGTATGGGGGGAATCCTTTATTCTCAATCAAGATGCCTCAACTGGATAAATTCACTTATTTCACACAATTCTTCTGGTCATGCCTTTTCCTCTTTACTTTCTATATTGCCATATGCAATGATGGAGATGGACTACTTGGGATCAGCAGAATTCTAAAACTACGTAACCAACTGCTTTCACACCGTACGAACAACATCCGGAGCAAGGACCCCAACAGTTTGGAAGATATCTTGAGAAAAGGTTTTAGCACCGGTCTATCCTATATGTACTCCAGTTTATTCGAAGTCTCCCAATGGTGTAAGGCCGTCGACTTATTGGGAAAAAGGAGGAAGATCACTTTGATCTCTTGTTTCGGAGAAATCAGTGGCTCACGAGGAATGGAAAGGAACATATTATATTTGATCTCGAAGTCCTCATATAGCACTTCTTCCAATCCTGGATGGGGGATCACTTGTAGGAATGACATAATGCTAATCCATGTTCCACACGGCCAAGGAAGCATCGGTTTTTAATCTCATTATGACTTGGTCGTTCAGAAGAGATTCTTTCTCGATCAGAATAGTGGAATGGAGGGCACT
>JARVZY010000628.1:0-24226 GCA_030686995.1 Artemisia argyi | reverse complement strand
TTTCTCTTATTTAAGTTTTTTTTTCAAATAAAATTCTTACTTGCTTTTCAAAAAAAAAAAAAAAAAAAAAAAAAAAAAGTTAATACCATTCAAAAAGTAAAAAAAATAATAATAATAAAAAAAAAGAAGAAAAAAAAGGTTAACATAAAATTCTTCTTATGTTAGTTTTGTTGAGGTTACATGCTATTCTCTTTCATTCTTACTCTAAAAGATTTTGCATGTTTATTTAGCACTTAGGTGGTTGTCATGGAATCTTGTGATCATGGGTGATGGTCGTTCATGGCTTCATGCATGGCTTTGATTTTTAAAAATAGCAGATTTTTTTTAATGGTTTGATTTTAAAAGTAGTTTGCAAGTATGGGTTACTTCAAAATTCTTTTGTGAAAGTGCATTAGTTGTTTTGGGACCACTTTTTAACTTCATTCATGAATGACATTTTTATTTTTTATTACCCCTTACTTTAAAATATTTGTATGTGTCTCTTTTAAATTGATAGTTAAAAATTTAAGTAAATTCATCAAAGCCAGTGAGTGATCTTTTTGATTTTTTCATTGTCGATTGTTTGCATTCTTTGCGTTCTTGTGTATAAAGTTTTTATTTACAACTAAAACTGGGAACTGGAAACGGTTTCGATCGTACGTAAAACGACACATGATCATTAAAATTGGTCATCAAGCTATAGTTTTAATGTTCTTTTTAACAATAACTAAGTTTTTATATTATTAGACAAATACATAAAGTGTGAGTAGTTGTTCAGAGCAAAAATAAGAATAGTTGTCACATTTTTAGCTAAAAACTTGTTTTAGTTTATAAGATAGTGAAAATGCATTCCTATATTTTCCCCTTAAATAACGACCCTCACGGATACATGTCACTCTTTAATGGAGTTGAAAATGCATTTTATGTATTTTGTGTAGCTTTTTTATACCAAGATTCGATACAATTTAAAGTATTCGTGCGGATTTTCAACCAAGATTCAGTACAACTTAAGCATGTAGCTTTTCTATTTAGTCTTTTTTATTTAAGCGTGTAATTTTTTTAAGAAAAATGATTGTTATGCCTACTAAGCATACCTACAAATGTACCTAATAATTTGATTGATTTATTTAAAAAAATGATTGGTGGGAATTTAGATCCAGAAAGTATATAATACAATTATACAAGTGATTTATGCATTCGCCATACATTTAAACATGTGTTGTAGGCATAAAAAGTACTACTTTTTTTTAATATGCATGCTACTCCATTAGTTTCTTTTAAGATTCCCAACACTCCATTAAAGTAACCCATATTTGCAAATAACTTTAAAAATAGAACCATTTATAACAAAAACTCAAAACTAGTACCAATAGTTTGCTCACATCTAGCAGAACTTTTGGTAAAAATGTTTAAGCTCACAACTGTCATATTCAATTAGGTAATTCTTAGATGCATATATGATGTCTATAGTCACAAATATTTTGACATAAAATAATCTTTGCCACCATGATTTTTTACGCTATTATGTTCCTAAATATAGTTAGTAAACTTATATTACCATTTACTTAAAACAAAAGCAGGTACAGATTGTTTAACTCTCCTATGTTCTGTAATCTATGATTCAAATATAAAACATTTGTTTGTACAGGTATTGTATTGGGCACAGGGATACTAGTTTTAACAATTGGTGCGTACAAACTAATACAAAAAAGGAAGGATAAGAGACGTAAAGAGATATTCTTTAGAAGAAATGGTGGTTTGTTATTACAGCAACAAATATCAACTGGTGAACATGCAACTCAGACAACAAGAATGTTTAGCGCAATAGAACTAGAAAAAGCAACCGACCTTTACAATGAAAATAGAATATTAGGTCGTGGAGGCCAAGGAACAGTGTACAAAGGAATGTTACCGGATGGAAAAATAGTAGCTGTAAAGAAATCCATGTTGGTAGATAAAAGTCAAGTTGAATCATTTATCAACGAGGTATTTTTACTCTCCCAAATTAGCCACAGAAATGTGGTGAAGTTGCTTGGATGTTGTCTAGAAACAGAAGTTCCAATTCTCGTTTATGAATTCGTGTCAAATGGAGATCTGTGCCAATTCATACATGATGAGAATTATGAGTTTCCTACTTTTTGGAGTATACGACTACAAATTGCTACAGAAGTAGCAGGAGCTCTTGCCTATATGCATTCTGCAACCTCCGTTCCTATATATCATCGAGACATAAAATCTTCCAACATACTTTTGGATGAAAAATTCCGAGCGAAATTATCAGATTTTGGAATATCCAAGTCCGTTTTGGGTGATCAAACTCACTTGAGCACATTAGTCAAGGGGACTTTTGGCTACTTAGATCCTGAGTACTTTCAATCAAACCAATTCACTGAAAAAAGCGATGTTTATAGCTTTGGGGTTGTTGTCCTTGAGCTTTTAACAGGGAAAAAGCCAATATATTCCATAGGACCAGGGGAATCTAGAAGCTTGGCAACATTGATTCTATCAACCGATGAAAGGCTTCTTCTAGAAAATGTTGATAACCGAGTGTTGGATGGACCAGAAGAGCAGCTTGTAGCAGTTGCTAAGCTTGCAAAAAGATGCTTGAATATAAACGGGAAGATGAGGCCAACGATGAAAGAAGTTGTAATAGAGTTGGAGGGAATAAGATCAAGTCACTAAATAAAATGAATATAGTGTTTATTTTGTATTAAGCTTGTAGAATAAGCCGTATTGGAGCTAGCTATATGTCTGTGGATGACAGTATTATGTTCTTATAATCTTTTGTTCTTAAGTTGGTCTTTTGTGATTTTTCATACCGAGTCTTTTTAATATATGTAGCTGTATTTGTAACTATATGATGCGTGTGCACAATGATTCATTTCAGGGCCTTTTGCTCATTGTTCAAACTCAGCTAGTAATGACAATAATACTGTTAAACATTTATGGTTGAAATGAAAATAAAATGAAGACATCAAGTAGAGAAGTGAAATAGCAAGTAGAAAATTGAAGTCAAATGGTTACAGTAAAACTTCGACACTTTCATTTGTAAAAACTTATTGCAAAGTATTTCTGGATAATGGGCTAAAAAAAAGAGCTATTCTATGGCCATGGGCTTTGTTAGGTTTGGGCCAACTTGTAAATTGGATCATTTAGACAATGTAAATTGGTTTATATCTCATATGTATGATTTCCGAACCAATATACAAAAATCCCGATATGTAGAATATTTTCTATCTTTTGACTGATGGTATTATGTCTGGCATGCTTGATATTTAGAAAAACATTAAAAAATGATACTCATAAAGTGCATTGATCCCTAGCATGATTTGTAACATTCGTAGTGTCCGAAATGACCTACATACTGATAAATATCAACAAAATGCCCCGAGTTGTAGACTTGTGCAAAGAACACAACTGGTAGACTGGAGACCCGTGAAAAGCTCCATAAAGATAATCAATGATTGGTGATATTTAAATCGAAAGCATTTTTATGTTACACAACTCCTAAAAGAAATAAAAACCATACAAGCAAGTATTTGTGTCACCACGCTTTGGTCCACTTCCTATTAGCATTCTTCTCTCGTGGTATTTCTCCTTTCTCTGAGACAGATATTGTGAGAGGAGAAGGCATATAGGATGTGGACTAAGTGACACAATGAGATTTTCGTTCTTGATTCCATTTTAAGAGTGGTAATACTCTAGGGATCTACTATTACTATGTTAAGACGTCAGTATGGACGTAACATGTGGCTACAGGTACTCTTTTTTCTCCTAGTTAAAAATTAAATGATAAAATTTTGAACGTTCTATCAATAAAAATATGGCTTTTCAAACTGTAACACACAACCCATTTGGCCTAACTATGTAGTTTTGGTATTTTTGCATATTTTTTATAGTCTTTAGGTAGAAAGGCTTATGGAATGTGTTAACCAAGCTTTTTATTACTATCAATGACGAATCAGTGAGTGGGCCTTATAAGGAGAGTTGTCTTGGGAAGTTAGCTTATATCTCAAACATAGGCGTCGTTTGTCCTTTTTTTTTGGAACACTTTCGTTACTTTCACGGATAACTTTTAATGGACTATTTATTGACACAATGGAGGGATTTGTACAGTTTTTGCAAGCTCCTCATAATGATGCTAGGTGTATAGCCGAAGGATGATTTCCACAGTTTTTGCAAGCTCCTCACTAATACATAACACACCTTTGCCGACGAATTTTTTTCAACTGACCCGACGCCTTTTCGTTGGTAAGAGTCTGATGCCGACGAAACTTCATCGGTAATGCCTCGTCGGGACTTACTGTGCCGACAATATTTCCCGACGCTAAAGTGGGGCCCACAGCCATTTTCAGTCAACCGAAAACTTGTTTTGACAAATAATATGCCGACGTCTATTCGTCGGTATTTTAATTACAATTAACAAAAATCGTTAATTACTCGGTCAATAAGTCAACAAGGTCAAACGGTCAACGTTTATTATACCGACGCCATGTCGTCGGTACACAAAAAGTCATAGTAAAAAAGTTAAAAGAGTCAAACGTGAAAGTCAAAATTGGGCCATAATATACCGACCGACATGTCGTCGGTATTTGTTGTTTATGCAGGCTGCATAGCAGCCTGTAATGTAGCCGTTTTCCAGATTTTTCTCGGAAATTTTTCTGGAAAAAATCTACAAAATCCAAACCTGTATACACAATCCAAACCTCTATACCAACATGCCAATATGCCAAAACAACTTGTAACGGCTAAAACTCTTATATATAATCGCTAAACACCCCCAAATACATTAAAACGTTTCCAATTCTACAAAATGGGCGTTATCAAGCTGCCAATAGCACAAAAGTTGCTATATCCGCAACGTTTAAGTTGCCAAAATGCCAAAGTTTACAATAATAACATACGGATGAGTAAATAGCATACAGATGGACAAAGTCAAGGTGTTAAGTGTTAAAGTGTACATCATACGGATGAGGTTCAAGCATAAGGATGGAGAAAATGTTAACGTTTACAAAATAACCCATACAAATATACCTCATTGTCCCTCGTCAACATCGCAATCACTGTATTCATCACCACTACCCAAGTCAGCCTCATCACTCCCCGAGCCATTCTCACTGCCACTCCCACTCACACTCCTCAATCCTGCCGCGCCCACGCCAGTCCCACTCCCCGATCCTGCCTCGGTTTGAGACGCCATCTGGCTCATCAACTGGGACCACAGATCGGGGTTTGTCTTCATTACTTTCATAACTGCCTTGAGTTGGCGCTTAGTTTCCTTAGATTCTTCTTCAACTTCCTTGATCTTTTTTTCTTTTTCGGCAAACATCTTGTCAATCTCGGGTGTGGTGTACGAATCGGAAGCTGGCGGCATGGGTAACCTTGTCTTGCCAATACCTGGTACCACCCTACCCCTACCGGCTATATACCCCCGTTGCTTGCCCTTTAAAACCTCTGCAAGTATCTCTTCCTCTGTGTAGGCTCTCCCAATAGGCGTGTTAGCTCCCAGATCCCGAAGTGCGCACATCTCTTCCTATGTAGTTGAAAAAAATTATAGAATTAATATAAAATAAAAATAAAATAAAAAAAACAAATAATATAAATTAAAATAAAAAAAACAAATAATATAAATTAAAATAAAATAAAATAAATAAAAATAAAACGGTACTTACGTATTGAACACGAGCCTCGTCCTTCAACCATACACCTTTCTTGCAACGCTGGTCTTAAAAGCTCTGTATGAGGGAGGGGTACTGACGGTTCTCACTCCTCTCAAACTGTATATATATATTTACACAAGCATATAAGGTGAAACAAATTAAAAACGACAAATCAAACAGCATATATAATGAGCTATATGTAAAATAATCATAATGTGTCTTACGTATTGGTGGCGAGATGCGGCCAATGACCGAGATCCGTGGCGGCTAGTGTTCTTGTTCTTCTGCCTATTTTCCTTGTTGATTTTGGACCTGTTGGCATGCTTTTCACTGAGGTAGAGCTCAATATGCTTATCCCACACAAACGGCTCCAGTTAGGAGGAGGCTTCCTAACACATAATAACAAACGCAGAAAATTAACATATATCAATTGCTAACATATTAAAAAAAATGACGAATATTAAAAAATTAACAAACCAAAAAATTTACCTTCGTATCTCATCCACCTTATCAGCCCCACCTGGTATAGTCCAGTAATCTCACTTGACGTCGTACTTGTTGTCCCTGTAGCGACCTACGAGATACTCGTTGATGCCATCTTTGATGGTCTTCCACTGGGGTGTACGCTGGTGGGACTTCAGATCAAACATTTGCTGCAATCAACATAACTAAAATAAATTAAAAAAAAAATTATTTTTGTTAATTTTTTGATATTTGTTAATTTTTTTTAATATGTTAGCTAATATATACATTTGTTAATTAATATATATACATCTAAATAAATAAAAAATGTTGTTAACTAATTTTTTTTATTTAAATAAATATACACATTAAAATATATAAACACGATAACAAAACAATATAAAAGGAAAATGGAATAACTGACCGAGAGTTAAGGTATGACGTGCGCCTTCTTTTCCTCTTCAATTTTGTGCCAGGACTCGTACCACAACGGGAACTCCCTAATCAGCTCACCACAGTAGTTACTGAACCACTTAGCGTTGTTTCCAACATGAGTGAATGTGCCCTGATCATTCTAGTCAAAATCAATAGCCTGCGGGCCAAAATCACACACGGCATTCCTCAGGGATACGTTCTTAGTGGCTTGACGCACACCCGTCCTGCCGCCACCACCCCTCCCTTCACCCCTACCCCTTCGGGGGACAGTTCATACAAATTGAAGTGAGTGAAAACACGTCATAATTAAAATAACAAGTAACCTAATACAAATGATCAAGTTTAAGTTTCTTTTAAAAATTCTTACCACTATGACTACTCTTAATCGGACGAAAAGGGGGTGGTGGGTCACCGGTACCGTCACCACCGTGTCCGCGTGCGACTGTTGCCATCTGTAAAAGTACAAGTTGAATAACATATAGAAATTCATGAACAAATTAACATAAGCATGCACACATTCAGATACATATTCAAATAAATATACACAATTAAACAATCTATAACAATTTCGTTCAAATAAGTGTTGTTTTACAAGATACAATTTAAGATCAATCTGCTAAATCAACATCACTACCATAAACACCATTAGTAGAAACTTCAACTTCATCATCAGAATTGTTTGAGACTTCATTGTCAGAATCAGCTAAATCATAAGGATCGTCGTCTTCATCATCAACAAAATCATCGTCGTCATCAACAGGAATGATTGGTGGTGGCGGTGGTGCCTCAACTAACGTTGAATGACCGTCGATATTCAAGGTTTGAAAGTGCAAATCATTCAAATTAGCAGACAGAGTGAGATCAGATGAGTTGTTGCCATGTATCACATCATCATCGTCTTCTACCACGATGAATGACCAGGTTGTGTTGTAATTAACATCTTGAACGACCTTCCAATTGAGTGGTCATCTAGCAGGATCTTCAAGGTAGAAGACTTGTTTTGCTTGTGTTGCGAGAATGTAAGGTTGATCTTCAAACGCTGTGCTACATGCCCAAATTTGTGTCATGTTGTTTATAGTGTTACAACGTTCGACTCTACGGTTTTTGTTGGATACGTCAAACCACTTAACTCGAAACAACACAACTTTGAACTGGGTATAAGCAAACTCCAGAATTTCTTATAGCTGATCATAATACATTTCTCCTTCCTTCTCACCAGGTGAACAAATTCCACTGTTCTGAGTTGTACGTTTTATATCGCGGCTATGTACAACAAACTTCACACCGTTGACTATGCAAGAGTTGACTGAGATTGGGGTCAGTGATGGTCCACAAGCCAAAGCGAATAAGTCAGGAGTACAACTTCGGTCATTGGCAATGTAAAGCTTACAGATCTATGAAAAAGATAAGAATAGATAGAGATGAGTAATAGTCGTTATTTATACAGGGAAATGCATGCAATAAGTTTACCTTGGTCGAAAACCAGTCGGCAAATTCTTTCGACATGTCCCTATTAGGAAATTCCCTGAAAATGTTCATGATATTAGATTAAATCGAAAAGATAACATGGGAAAAAGAAATTTTAAAATGAAAACACGTGTACCACTCGAACTCGTCCATGTACTTTTCGATCTCAGGACTGTTATGAAGTACATACCATATCACTTTGTTCATTTCTTCGCGACCTAACTGAATAATTGTCTTTTTACCAGACTTTTTACATAGTGATCGGAACACCTGGAAATCACTTGTTGGGCGAGGACAGTCCTGAGATGCAGTGGGACTATTAAATTTCATCCCAATTTCACCCCGAAAATAATGAGAACAAAAAGTTAATGCTTTGTCTACAACATAACCCTCCGCTATTGAACCTTCCGGCTTAGCTTTATTTCGTACATAGTTTTTTAGCTTCTTCATGTATCTTTCAAATGGATACATCCACCGGAATGAAACAAGCCCACCTTCAAGAGCTTCTTCAGGTAAATGCATAACCAAGTGTATCATAATGTCGAAAAAAGCAGGAGGATATATTTGCTCGAGACTGCACAAAATATTGATCAACCGGTCTTTAGCTTTTACCAGGTCATTCACCATCAAATTTCGGGTGCAAATTTTGCTGAAGTCCATAAGGAAGTAACCGTTGCATCATTATATGACAGTCATGCGACTTCAAGCCCGTTATATTGTTATCATATTTGGTCACTTTCGACTTGAACTTGGATCCGAACCCATCTGGAAGTTTAACTATTTTGATGTATTGACAAAACAGTTTTCTTTTATCAGGTGTTAGGGAGTACTTAGCATGAGGCTTCGAGCACTTCCCGTTTTGTTTGTTTTCGAGCCACAACTCCCGTCGAATGCCCAAAGCTTGCAAGTCTTGTCTTGCTTTGGCGGTGTCTTTAGATTTGTCCTTCATTAACAAAGTGTTCAAGATACTCTCCAACACATTTTTTTCAATATGCATGACATCTAAATTGTGTTGTAGAGAAAGAGAAGACCAATATTCAAGCTCGTGGAAAATAGACCGTTTAGTCCAGTTCAGGTCGGCTTTAGTATTACGTTTTATCTTCCCACCCCCATAATCTGGATGTTTCCCCGGTAAATGTGTGGGCAATATTGCAAGTTGAGTCAAGATATCAGCCGGAGTATATTTTTTAGGAGGATCTCTAAAATCAGTTGCACCATTGAATGTAGTAAAGTCCCTCCTCCATTTATGTTTTTTTTAAGTCTTCTATGGCCAACATAAGCTTGTTTGCTTATCACATGCGTAGCCGGAGTGTCTACTTTGCTTGTAGGGCATGCGTAGTAATCTTGCCCACTCCAACCAGACAAACTACTACGAGCAGGAAAATCATTGATGGTCCATAAAAGCATCGCTCTCATGTTGAATTCTTTGCCAGTAACAGCGTCCATAGTCGGGACACCTGGTTTTTTCCATAATTTCTGAAGGTCATCAATCAAAGGCTTTAAGTAAACATCAATGTCTTTCCCCGGTGATTTAGGGCCAGGAATCAACAACGTCAGCATCAAAGTAGTCTCTTTCATGCATAACCACAGAGGCAAGTTGTATGTTGTTAAGATAACAGGCCACATGCTGTATGATTGACTAAGGTTGCCGAACGGATTGAAACCATCAGCCGCTAACCCTAATCGGACGTTTCTTGGTTCGTTAACAAATTCCGAATATTTACCGCTGTCAAACTTCTGCCATGCTTTACCATCAACTGGGTGTTGCATTTTACCATTTTCTGTAGACTTTCCAGTGGCATGCCAAGTCATATGTTTTGCAGTGTGAATAGACTTGTACAAACGTTGTAGTCTAGGAATGATAGGAAAGTAACGCAATACCTTGTTAGGAACTTTCTTCCCCGTTGTGTTGCTGTCTTTCCATCTACAAGTTTTACAGACTAGACAACACTCCAAATCATCAGCACCAGTCCCCCGATATAAAAAGCAGTCAGTTTCACAAGCATGTATCGACTCATACCCTAACACGATCTTTTTAAATGTATTTTTTATAGCATAGTATGACGGTGGGAGATTATAACCTAACCTGGGAGGAAATACCTTCTGGAGAAATTTTAGCGTATTGTTAAATGAAGTAATACTCCATTTACCGCTAACCTTGAGATGCATAAACTTTGACATAAAATCCAAGGTGGTCATAAAGTCACAACCCGGGTAAAGAGGCTGGTTGGAACTGGCAAGTAACTCTTTAAACTCATTACGTACAGGAGGTGTCATTGCTTGAGTCTGCTTTTTACTTGTCTCGCCAATATTTGGAGGAGTTGGCTCATTTTGTTCATTATTCGGAGGAATATCAAAAATATCATTAAGGCACGCATCCATGTCACTCACCTCACATTGTGTTGTGTTGTTTTCTAATGGCAGAGGTTCGGGTTCACTGTGAAGGCGCCATTGTGTATACGTTGGGTCCCACCCATAGTCACCTATGTGGTTTTTGAGATCTTTAAGATTTGCCCAACGAACATTATGACAAAGACGACATGGACATTTTATTTTTCCGTAACTATTAAGTAACGGCTTGCAATGATCGAGGAATGCGGCAAGACCATCAAAAAATTGTTTTGAACAACGACTCTCTAAAGTCCAACTCTTATCAAGTATCATAACTGCATTTTTATGATGGAATCAGTTAATATATGCACTTAATTAAACACATTCGAAAGATTTGACACATACACATATAACCGTGGAATTATTACGAGTTGTTTTGTTCACCTAGTGCAACTATGGAAGGCAATCCTAACCCACTCTTTGAATTATTTGTCTCATATATGAATGCGTATAACTGATTTACTATTTGAGAAAATTTCGGCAGCATTTCCCCTCAACTCCCCAAATATGTGCAATTAAGAAATATTCGTAGGAGTAAAGGAGAAACACTGTCGAAATCATCTCAAAGAGTAAATCAGTTACACGCATCCATATCCTAAACGAGACAAAACATTCAAAAAGCAGTCCCAAACAGGGGGCTTTCCGAAATTAATTTCTAATAAATTAATTTCGGACGGGTTTTCTATAGGATGATTAACTTCGGATGGGACTTTCCGAAATTAATCACTAAAATCTTAAAATCCTAAAATCATTTACAATAGTTTTCTATAAATGGTTTTTTGGCTTGTATATCATAAGACTCAATTTTCTGGCTTATTTGGAGACTTGTGAGCTTATATAAGTTTATTATATCATAATATAGTTATATAAGCCCACAACTCTCCAAATAAGCCGGAAAATTGAAGCTTATGAAATATAAGTCGAAATCAAATAAGTTTGAATGCATAATCACTTTCATATAACAAATATATGCCGAAATCAAATATATAAGTTTATTATATCATAACCTGCTTTTTCAATAAACATTAAGCACTTTCAATAAACATTAATTAGAACTTTACATAATGTATTAATTAACCTGCTTTTTCAAAACAATATTTTTTCTCTAACATAACTTAAATAATCACTTTTATCAAACTAGTATACCATACTAACCAAACGCAAACTAACATTTAACCAATATACTAAAATCTGTCTATTCCACATAACTAACCAAACTCAATACTAACTAACCAAACGCAAACTAACATTTAACCAATATATTAAAACCTATCTATTCCACATAACTAATTAACCAAACGCAATACTAATTAACCAAACGCAATACTAACTAACCAAACGCATTACTAATAACCATAAAAATGAAAAAACAATGCGGATATGTAACATACTGTCTCGAGCTGCTGCTGTCACGCTCGGCTGTGGTCTCCTCGGGCTGTGGTCTCTCTCGTGCTACGGCCTCGGCTATCAAAAACGGTTGGTTAAAAATAAAGACAAAAAACTGTTGATGGCGACATGTCGTCGGGATACCAAAAGTTAATAAAAAAAAAGGTACGTTACCTATATATGTCTTGGTTGTCACAGCTCTCACCCTCGCCTCTCGGTCCTAACTATCACAGCTCTCGGTTGTATAAAAAAAATCAAAACTCAAAAACTTAACAATTAACATTTACTAACAAGAATTAACATTTACTAACAATTAACATAATCAAAATATTAACAAAATTAAACAAAAAACAAAAAATTACCTTCGGTAAAAAAGAAACAGAGGGAAAGAAGAAGAGGAAGAATTAAACAATAGAGGGGTTGGGGGATGAATTAAACAATAGAGGGGTTGAGGAAGAAGTGCACAGTGGTGCGGGTGTGGTGACTGTGATGGTGTGGTGGTGGTGATATCAAATGTGGTGGTGACTGTGATGGTGTAGTGATGTTGGTGGATTAGTGGCGGTGGTGTTGGTGGATTAGTGGTGGTGGTGTTGGTGGATTAGTGGTTGGCGGCTGGGGTATGGTGTTGGTGTAGGTTGTTTTTTTTTTTTATATGAAAGTGATGACCAGATCTGCTTTTAGGGTCCCATTTAATATTATTTTTAATCATGCCGTTGACTTGTCGTCGGTATTATAGAAAGTTTTTTGTCGTTTTGCAATTTGGCGGGGCAATTGAAAATTTTCGGGGTATTTTCCCAAACAATTGCCGACGCACATTCGTCGGTATTTTTAATATAATTATAATTTATTATTTTTTATAAAATTAAAAAAACATTAATTTGTATAAATTATTTTATTTAATATATAATTAAAAAAACATTAATTTGTTAATTTATAATTAAAATTAAAAAAAATTATATTTAAAGTTAAATACTTTGGTTTATAATTTAATTAAACACATTCAAAAAATTTTGGGTTAATAAAAATAAATTACTTTTATTTAAAATAAATTACTTTTATTTAAAATTAAAATTGAAAAAACGATCCGAGATGCTATGGTTATACACAAGATATTAAACGAACGAGTCGAGATGATATGGTTATACACGAGATATTAAACGAATGATCTGAGATGCTATGGTTATACACGAGATGTTAAACGAACGATCTGAGATGCTATGGTTATACACAAGATTTTAAACGAACGAGTCGAGATAATATGGTTATACACGATATGTTAAAAGAACGATCCGAGATGCTATGGTTATACATAAGATGTTAAACGAGCGAGTCGAGATGATATGCTTGTACACGAGATGTTAAACGAACGAGCCAAGATGCAATGGTTATACACGAGATGTTAAACGAACGAGTTGAGATGATATGGTAGTACACGAGATGTTAAACGAATGAGCCGAGATGATATGGTTGTACACGAGATGTTAAACGAACGAGTAGAGATGCAATGGTTATACATGAGATGTTAAATGAACGATTCGAGATGCAATGGTTATACACGAGATGTTAAACGAACGAGTCAAGATGATATGGTTATACACGAACGAGTTGAGATGTTAAATGATCAGGGGGTTCAGTGACCGGAGTTCATTTAGTGGGGTTCAGGCTCAGTGACCAGGTTCAGAAAGTAGGGTTCATGAGATCTAACTAATCTCAAGATGCTATGGCTGGTTATACACGAGATGTTAAACGAACGATCCGAGATTTTATGGTTGGTTATACATGAGATGTTAAACGAACGAGTCGAGATGCAATGGTTATACATGAGATGTTAAATGAACGAGTCGAGATGCAATGGTTATACACGAGATGTTAAACGAACGAGTCGAGATGATATGGTTATACACGAACGAGTTGAGATGTTAAATGATCAGGGGTTCAGTGACCGAAGTTCATTTAGTGGGGTTCAGGCTCAGTGACCAGGTTCAGAAAGTAGGGTTCATGAGATCTAACTAATCTCAAGATGCTATGGTTGGTTATACACGAGATGTTAAACGAACGATCCGAGATGCTATGGCTGGTTATACAGGAGATGTTAAACGAACGATCCGAGATGCTATGGTTATACAAGAGATGTTAAACGAACGATCCAAGATGCTATTGTTGTTGCTGTTTGTTGTGTTGTTGTTGTTGTTGTTGTTTAATAAAATGTTGTTGTTGTTGTGAAAATTGATGTCGAATGTGTTTACTTTTTTTTTTTTTTTTTTTTTTTTTTTTTTTTTAATTCAGACATAAATCGACTAGCTTCCTATTAATGCAATAACTAACATAACATGTAAAACACGAAATACATTAAACATTAAACTTAAAACATGAAATACAAAAGTACGATTAATATAAACTACGATACGGTAATTAAAATAAAACTATGAATTAAGAAAATGAATCATCTGAGACCCAACCATCCTCCTCACTCGAAGAAGACTCTGATGGTACAGGGCCAAGCCCCATGGCCCATCGGCGTGGTAGTTCTCTGTTTATCCGCGCTGTATGAGCAGCTTCCCAAGCCCTACGAGCAGCTGCCACACGTTCTTCGTTTTCTTCAACCTCTCGTCGGAATTGCAAATCTTGCTCGAAGAGTTCTTATCAGCCAAGCCAAATGTGTTGGGTTGGTTTTCCACTTGTGGATTATTTTCCGGTTCATTCTCAGCTGGACTGTTTTGTTGTTGATTTCCATTTTCTGCAGTTGGAGTGTTCACAATCACCGGTTCTTTTGGTGGACTTGGGAATTGTTGCGAGAAATCCTTGTGAGGAGGACTTGGGAATTGTTGCGAGAAATCTTTGCGAGTCATCGAGAATCGGACTTGGGAGTTTTAATTTTGTGAGTTTATGTGTGTTTTACTGAGTTAATGATTCTTTGTATATATAAAGTAAAAAATTTGGCGGGACCAAGGAAAAAAAGGCGGGAAAACAAATACCGACGTCATGTCATCGGTAATAAATAGGCGGGAAAAAACCCCGCCCAAAATATTCACTTTTATTCGCAAGCCAAACGACAAAAAAATGTTCAATAGTTTACCGACGTCATGTCGTCGGCATTTTTACAAACCAAATTTACTTAAACGATAATAAACGCTAATTAAAACTCTAATCGCATTAAATATTTATTTAAGGAAAATACCGACGACCGGGCGTCGGGAAAAGATTGGCGGGTCAAATTCCCGCCCAAGTTTTCGCAATTATTGGGAAAGTCAATTATTGGGAATGTCGTCGGTATTTTAATATTCATAAAATTCAACGTGAGTCGGTCAAGCGTATTTTTTGTCGTTTAGTGAAATATACCGACGACCTTTTGTCGTTGGTATTTTGTTCGTCGCCGGTTCTACTTATTCTAGTAGTGCCTGTAAATGATGCTTGGCGTATAGCCAAAGGATTCACACAAACTCTTTGAAACAAACCCAAGAAACAGTTTCTTCATTCTAAGTAGTAATGTTACCACTACTCATGGCGTGTTGTTTAGCTTTAAAAAGGAAGATCGGGGTGTATATAACTTTGGGGAATTCAGTTTTGATGATCCGCCCTTCTTTAAAATCATAGTGTGAATATGATACTTGAAATTTGTTTGGAACCAATATATAAGCAGTGTAATGATATATAAGTATCATCATAGTAAAGCATTTGTCACAGTATTGGCAAGAAGATTTATTCACACTACTCTATTTGTAACAGTTGTCACACTTTCTGAAAGTTAGATATGCATAAAGAGGTCATCATAAATGTCTTATTCTCTTCTCAAACATGTCATATGCGTATGCATTTCATTTTTAACAAGTCAATGTGACATTTAGCCATGGGTTTGTAATTTTAGGCATCTAATCACAGCAATATAGGAGCATAAGTTGAAACCACATAAGTTAATAAGCTAAGAATAAAGATTAAATAAACAACCCCAAAGCTTGAAAAGGCGATTATCTCAGTAAGTAGTTTTCAGAGGTGTTTGTCTAAGCTTATTTGATAGGCTTAAGAATTTATTAAAAAACTGGTTACTTATTTTTCTAGGCTTGCTTATCCAATTGAGCTTATGAGCTTACAAAGTCCATAAGGTTGGATAATGATCAATAACTCTTACATTCATATAAGTTGTTACATCCTCCATATCTCATACTTTCCCATTATACATTCGTAGCTTTAACATGACAATCACAATTCAACTTACATTTTAACATAGCATAATACAACACTACAACATTGACCGCAAGAAATACAATCATTGTTGAAACCAGCTTTTTTGTTAAAAAAATGTAAACCAACACGATGATTTTGGTGCAATTGTTTGATATCCTTGTCACCAAAATCACTTCCTACTCAATGGCACACCATCATCATAGTGGCGGACGTAAGGGTATGCGCTTTAGTAAAGTTTGAAGAAGGCATGCACTTAGTATTGAACTCTAAAATATGTTAGAAAAATAATTGATTTCACATTAATGATGACGCTCTAAAGGTATGCACGTGCATAACTTGTGCTTCAAGTATGTCTGCATGTGATCTTTATCCTTGTCATTCACACGTAACATTTAACCCGGTCAACCGATTACCACATATATTGTGTCAACACAAAAAAAAGTTAGTCACTATAGGGTGTTTTTCTTGTAGTGTAGTAACATGAGTACATACATACAGTTTGAGCTCTCGAGACGTCCGCCGCAGCTTGTGTGACATCGTCATAGAATCAGCTGATACAAGTTATATATTGAAAAGGAAGCATGTAAATCTCACATCACCTAAAATCATGCAAGAATTTTTCACGTTTTGTGTGTTGTAAAATATGCTCTATAGAAAGCACCTCAATATTTACTACTTAAAAAGCAGCTTATATAAAAGTAAAGCCATAAGCTGTACTAGTACCCAAAACATCAGCTTATCATTTTTTAAAAATGCAATAAGCTGCTTCAATAATCTTACTCAAACACGCCCTAAGTCATACCATATATGAAGAAAAAAAAGTAATAAATAAATAAATAAATAAGTAAATAAATAAATAAATAAATAAATAAATAAATAAATCATAGAGCATTGATGTTCTGGTACTTCATGTGTAACATAAAACGCCAAGAGCGTGTTAAGGATTGCGTATATGAAAACAGTGTTAGGCAAGCCGTTAGAAGAAAGGTGATTGTGTGCGTTCCCATAATGAGAAAAAAATAAAAATAAAATCACTTTTGTTTAAACAACATAGTAAGAAGGGCAATCGGCAATGTTTCCTGGTTGTAGGGGGCGGTGGCCTTGAAAGTGAAACCGTAGAAAACCAAAGAGAGGGGAACGAGAGGAAGGAGAGGGGGAGAGAGAGAGAGAGAGAGAGAGAGAGAGAGAGATAGATCGTAAGCCATAAAGAGGAAAGGAGAGGAAAGAAAGGGAAGAAAACCTGAATTATTTAACAACTCTATCATTTTCTCTAGCTTCTCGCTTCCGCGCTTCGACGTCCTAAACAATTTCACTAAGAAGGGCAATCCCCAATGTTTCCCGGTTGTAGGGGGCGGTGGCCTTGAAAGTAAAACCGTAGAAAGCCAAAGAGAGGGGAACGAGAGAAAAGGATAGGGAAAGAGAGAGATAGATCACAAGCCATAAAGAGGAAAGGAGAGGAAAGAGAGGGAGGAGGAGGCGGCGCCTGAGTTATCCGGACCACCTGCATATAGCCGGTGGCCGGAGGAGGAGGCGGCAGCTAAATAAGATCTAGGGTTAGACTTGATTATTTATGAATTTATTGGGTGAAAACTACTAGAAATGTAGTTATGCCATGCACTATAGCATAAACACATGCTTGTGGTACTTCATAATGTTCGATATGTTAGAAAATTTAGTGCACTAAAGGGAAAAGTTCATACCTGGTAATGGGTTTGGAGGTACGGAGTGTACACCCATTTGGTCCATGAACACCCTGACTCAATAGTGGTTATGAGAAGAATCTGCTGCTAGCTGATTCTACTGTTGAATCTGCTGATAGTGTTTTGATTCTGCTACTGAATCTGCTGCTAGTATAATGATTCTGCTGCTAGTGTGAATCTGCTGATAGCATCAGTTATTCTGCTGCTTGGTTTTAACCACTAATTACTACTATTATGGAAAGTATTATGATATAATTAATGGGTCATTAATTATATATAATTCCATGGGCTAGGGTTTTGAGTATTCTCTATTATAAATAGAGGTCATAACACATCTGCATAGAGAGACGAAATCACAAAACCCTAAACACTTGAATACGCGTCTGGTTCTTGGTTTGTGCCTAAAACAAGAACATCACTTGGTCTTATCCCATAGAGATATTCGTGTAACCCAGGCATAGGGTCGAATAATTTCTATTGGAAAGTGATACCACGATTTCAAGTGAATATCCGGTACCTTATTGATTATCTTAACCCTAATCTGGGAACTTGTTAACACTTACTAACCAACAATCAATAGAAACTATTAGTGATAATCAATGGTTGCTGCTATGAGACAAATGGCTGCTAACTTTTCCAAGTTGGAAAAGTTTGAAGGTGTTGATTTCAGAAGATGGCAAAAGAAGATGCACTTCTTGTTGTCAAGTATGAATATGGTTTATGTTCTGACAACTGAGATTCCAGGAGATTTTGGAGAAGATGCTACTATGGAACAGATGAAGGCAAGAAGCAAATGGGAGAATGATGATTATGTGTGCAGAGGTTTAATTCTCAATGGTATGTCTGATTCTCTATTTGATATTTATCAGAATGTTGAAACTTCTCAAGAACTATGGGATTCCATGGAAGCCAAGTATATGGTTGAGGATGCATCAAGTAAGAAGTTCCTTGTAAGTAATTTTAACAATTACAAAATGCTTGATTCTAGACCTGTCATGGAACAATACAATGAACTTCTTAATATACTTGGTCGATTCACACAACACAAGATGAACATGGATGAGGCTATTTCAGTCTCGTGTATCATCGATAAACTGCCTCCCTCTTGGAAAGATCTCAAGCATATGCTTAAGCATAAGAAGGAGGAGTTAACTCTTGTTGAGTTGGACAGTCACTTGCGCATTGAGGATTCACTCAAAGCTCAAGACATTGACAAGCCAAAGAGTAGCACTGCTACTGGTCCATCAGTTGTCAATAAGGTGGAGCATAACAACTGCACCAAGTACAATGACAACAAGGGCAAGCGTAAGCATCAAGATAACACCAAATCTGATCTTAACAAGAAACCTAAGGTGACTTATTGGAAGTGTGGGAAACCTGGACACTTCAGGAAAGATTGCAAGGGTGGTAAAGTTGGAAACAAATCCAATGGATCAGGCACAGGTGGAGGGAATGGTAACACAAATTCTCTGAAAGGTCAAAATGTGTTTAATAAGTCTTTTGAGATTTATTATGTTACATATATATATCTGACATTTACTTTGTGCAGGATGATGATGTTGCGTGGTGGGTTGACTCTGGAGTAACAATTCATGTTTGTAAAGATAGAAGCTGGTTCAAGACCTATGAGTCAATGAATGATGGTTCTATTCTTCATATGGGAAACGAGTCAACTGCCCTGGTGCATGGAAAAGGATGTGTTGATTTGAAGTTTAGTTCTGGAAAGATTGTTTCTTTGTTTAATGTTTTACATGTTCCTGATATTAGAAAGAATTTGGTTTCTAGTAGTGTTTTGAATAATTGTGGTTATAAAAAAGTTATTGAATCTGATAAGTTTGTTTTGTCTAAAAATGGCGTGTTTATTGGTTTTGGTTATTTGTGTAATCAAATGTTAAGACTTAATAGTATTCATGATATTATTGATTCTGCTTTTATATCTACATCTAAACTTTATGATTCAAACCTATGGCATGCAAGACTTGGCCATGTACATTTTAAAAGAATGCAAGATATGTCCAAGGATGGGTTAATACCAGCTTTTGATATGAACACTCAAAAGTGTAAAACTTGTATGTTGAACAAGATAACTAAGAAACCTTTTCAAGAAGTAAAACGTGAAACTAAAGTTTTGGAGTTAATTCACAGTGATCTTTGTGATTTACATGCTACTCCCTCTTTAGGGAATAAGAAATACTTTGTGACTTTTATTGATGATGCTTCTAGGTTTTGTCATGTTTATTTATTACATTCTAAAGATGAAGCATTGGATATATTTAAAGTATTTAAAACTGGAAGTTGAATTGCAACAAAGTTCCCTGATTAAAAGATTAAGGACTGATAGGGGAGGTGAGTACATGGATACTCTGTATTTTCAGTCTGTTGGTATAATCCATGAAACAACTGCTCCGTATACTCCTCAGCAAAATGGTATTTCTGAAAGGAAAAATAGGGTGCTGAAGGAGATGGTTAATTCCATGTTTTCCTATTCAGGACTGAGTCAAGGGTTCTGGGGTGAAGCTATGTTAACAACTTGCTATTTATTAAATAGGGTTCCCAACAAAAGGAACAAAGTTACCCCTTATGAACTTTGGACTAAAAAGAAACCTAACCTTAATTATCTTAGGATATGGGGTTGTAGGGCTGTTGTAAGACTCCCTGATCCAAAGCAGAAAACTTTGGGAGAAAGAGGCATTGAATGCATCTTTGTTGGATATGCTGAGCATTCCAAGGCATATAGGTTTTATGTTATAGAACCTAATGAGTCTGTTTCAATTAACTCAATAATTGAATCAAGGGATGCACTCTTTGATGAGAACAGATTCTCATCTATCCCTAGACCAAGTCAAAGGATTCCAAATGGAACCAATGACAATGGTGTTTCAGAAGTATCTGATGAGGTTCCTGCTAAGGTTGTGGAACAACAACCTGAACCTGAGCTTAGAAGGAGCAATAGGGTGAAGACTCCAAAAACATTTGGACCTGAGTTTCAATTATACTTAATTGAAGGTACAAGGAGTGAGGTATCTGACCAATACTCCTATTGCTTCATTGTGAAGGATGATCCCAAAACATTTGAAGAAGCAATGAAGTCCCAGGATGTTGCTTTTTGGAAAGAAGCAATAAATGATGAGATGGACTCCATTATGGGCAATAACACTTATGTGTTGACTGATCTACCACTTGGTTGTAAACCTCTAGGTTGCAAATGGATTTTCAAAAAGAAAATGAAGGCAGAAGGAACTGTTGAAAAGTTCAATGCAAGATTAGTTATTCAAGGCTTTAAACAAAAGTCAGGAATAGACTACTTTGATACTTATGCTCCAGTGGCACGTATCAGTACCATAAGATTGCTAATTGCTTTGGCATCAATTCACAATCTGATTATTCATTAGATGAATGTGAAGACAGCTTTCTTGAATGGTGATTTAGATGAGGAGGCTTACATGAACCAACCTCAGGGCTTCATCAAGCCTGGCAATGAAAACAAGGTGTGTAAACTAATTAAGTCTCTTTATGGACTAAAACAGGCACCTAAGCAATGGCATCAAAAGTTTGATGAAGTGGTTTTGTCTAGTGGTTATTTACTTAATCAAGCTGACAAATGTGTATATAGCAAATTTGATGAATCTGGTAAAGGAGTCATCATTTGTCTATATGTTGATGACATGTTGATCTTTGGCACTGACCAAAATCATGTTGATCTTACAAAAGAATTTTTGTCATCAAAGTTTTCCATGAAGGATATGGGGGAGGCTGATGTTATCCTTGGTATTAGGATTAAACATGAAAGTAACAAAATTTCTATCTCTCAGTCTCATTACATTGAGAAGGTGTTAAGAAAATTTAATTACTTTGATTGTACTCCAGTGAGTACTCCTACGGATACAAGTGAGAAGCTAATGCCTAATACTGGCAAAGCTGTATCTCAACTTGAGTATTCTAGGGTGATTGGCTGCTTGATGTATGCCATGACTTGTACAAGACCTGGCATTGCTTTTGCTGTGGGTAAACTGAGCAGGTATACTAGTAATCCTAGTGCTCATCATTGGCAAGCAATTCAGAGGGTCTTTAAGTATTTGAAGAGAACTATGGATTATAGTCTCTCATATACCGGTTATCCTTCAGTATTAGAAGGATACACTGATGCAAGTTGGATCAGTAACACTGAAGACAATTCGTCTACTAGTGGCTGGGTATTCCTACTTGGTGGATGTAACACCCCCAAAATTTGATACAGCGGAAGACTCAACAAGCTTTCGGGGTGCTACGGGGATTGGTATCCAACACAAGACAATATAGAACGAGATAAAGTAAACATAATAAAAACACAACCAAAACGGGGTTTTAAGGTTTACATTTATCCCAACATCATTCAGAGTCAGGCCCAAAATAAAGTAACAATAGGTCCACATTTAATTATCAGAGTTTAGAAAAATAGATCCATGAACCGTGTGCCTTTGCCGAGCCTCCCAATCCAAGCATGCACCTCAACACTTAATTACCTGAGAAAACGTGCTAAAAGTCAGCTTTCGCTGGTGAGATCATAGGTTTAAATTCAACTAACAATATAGTGGACATCTACGCAAAACGCTTGCTAGCTAGACTAAGGATTCGCTAAAAGCCTGCGGATACCCTCCGCTCCAACATAACACACGGATACCCTCCGTTCTAACATAGATATTCGGGTAACCCCCGTAATACCAAATAAATACTTGGATAACTTCCGAAGTATTAATAACCTATAGGTGCACACTATAGTATCTAAATAAGTCAACCTTGAATAGTACACACAACATATATGTGACTAAAGCTGACAATTCCAAATAACCAAATAAGCCAACCTTGAATAGTACACACAACCTATATGTGACTAAAGCTGAGAATCCACCAATAACCAAATAAGCCAACCTTGAATAGTACACACAACATGTGTGACTAAAGCTGACAATAGATCCTAGTCCATACGCATAGCAAGTTTAGAAAGAATATAAAAGCGATAATAGTCCATGTAAAATAATTTGCACGTTTCTCACCCCAAGTATTGAAAACATAGTTCAAGAGTAAAAAGTGGGGCTATGACTCACCTCAAGTCCAGAAAAAGAGCAAGAAGAAGTCGGTAGAAATAAGATGTATGATAACTCACGAAACAGCAACTACGGACTTGGCACGACCTAACAATATTAACTCTTTCAGAAATCATTTCCTCAAATTTATAATATTCCAAAACCCGGACGAGAATCCGTTTTATTTCCGAAAATCCATTTCGTATTAGTTTGGTGTATTTGCGTTTGGTATCCATACGGGTAGTGGGTCGACTCCAAACAAACCAAAAAGATCACATAAGAATAATAAAATAAACTATGGATCTAATATTAGCCCAATATATCATTTAAATAAATCGCCGAAGTTTACCAAATCCGTCGATTTGATAATCCCCATATTTATTTACGTAACATACCGCTCCAAGATTACACCCAACCTAAAGCACATAGCACATAATTACTATATAGTATATATCATAGTTTAATAAATGCCTCATATATATCGTCAAATTGGCCAGATTTCCCGATATATACACTCGCAATCTATTACACTTTACATATACTACAACCTATGGGCGTCGTAGGATACGATGCCCATTAATATATTCATTTCATATCGCCAAATTACCCGGTTCAACCCTACGGTTAAGTGGTTATTTAGTTATATAAAACGTTTATATTAATCGTCATATATCCGTGACAACACGAAAGTCACAAATAATAACTTACCTGGACTCGAGTGACAACGACTCCGCATAACTCGATAAGTTTTACCCGTTATATTTACAGAATGACATTTTATTAACCGTCTAATAATTGTCGGGAGTTTCTCGTTTTATAACAAACTTTTTATAATAACAATAAGTTTAATAATATCACGCCACTTTCGTAGCCTAATATATATATCAAATTTCATTATTTATAATACGACTCGTGATTATTATTATTATTAATATACGCGCCTATATAATTATATAGAGATTATTCACGTCTATATATTCATATAAACGTTTATATTATCAATAACTATTATTATGAGTTTTATTATTTTCGTTTTAATTGTAATAGTTATCGAGTCATATGAAATGGTCACATGTCCGAGTCATGACTCTCGGTTCATTGTCCAAGTCCAAAGTAAATAACAAAAGTCATAATAACCAAAAGTATCTCCGTCCAACACAATCTCAATCCACGTGCTACAACAATAGGGTCCGACTACGGCACCCGACTAACCTATCTCCGTCAATCTAAGTGACCGTCTCACAATCGGTCCCCAATATCTCTTTTCGTCAACAACTTCACAATATCACAATAATTCCATTGTCGAGACCACAAAAGGTCTCGACCCAACAAAAGCATTCAACCGAAAATAAAATGCCACAACAATGTCAAAATTAAGTTCACAAATATTACAAGAAATAACATCAACAAGGTTAATGTTCGGGTCGGTTTACCAAGCCAAACCCGAGCCCTCGACTCACTTGAGTCACGGCTCAATACCACGAGTGACAAGGACACGAAC